>JAIPRK010001648.1:0-50121 GCA_025469195.1 Chaitophorus viminalis
GTATCATATTGTTATCGCGCTCAAATAGCTAACGCTATTTATGTACCGCGATTAAATTGCTGGCGACCAAATGACCTCGCTCTTATAACGCGCGCTCTTTTTACCGCGACCAAATGACGCGACACCGTGAAACCAATAGACTCCATCACTCCATTCAGAATATAAAATTCGTAGATAAACAATATTTGTAACGTACAACCTAACCTAACTTAACGCTGTTGGAGGAATATTATGATTTTATTAAAAAAACTTATTTATTTTCTTATTTTCTTCCCCTTTTATCGTGGAAATTCCATGTCAGTTCTGCGTTTAGTCCATGTCACCCCGGTTGAGAACTATACTGGCCTAAACTGTTGGGTCTAATTTTACACAGATGTTCCATATAAAACGTAAGCGATCGCGAAGAAAGTATTAAAGCTAAGAGGGTTAAAAATGTTAAAAAAAGATAAAAATAGAAAAATTTGCATAGCTAGAACCGCCGGAGCTATGAGTATATTATGACATTTGATCAGTAGTTTTGTTTTTTAATGTAGACATATTTATTTGAGGCTTAAAAAATATGATTCTTATTCATCTCTCTTTTATTTTTTCTCTAACAATTTCATACAAATATGTTAAACAGAAAAAGAAGTTATTGCAGGCCACATAGAAAAGCTTTGTTATCAAATTGAGTTACATCCGATATTCCGTAGGTTATAGCTTCGAAATTGTACCCGTTCAAGTTTTATTTTATTTTATTTTATTTTCAACTGCAATTGATTGATTATCTTAGCAGCGATTTAATACCATTTCATACATAATCCTTCATCCTTCTCTATTTGTGGCTATTTAAGTTTAATTTGAGACTAGGTTTACTGGTTTTTACGTCATTTTTAATTAAGTCTTCCCGATAATTATTCTATTATTACCAAATCTACGCTTTATTGTTATTTTTATTATTATTATTATTATAATTATTATTACTGTGGTTATTATCATCGTTATTGCGTCATGATACTCGGACTACTGAAGTTGATGTGCAAAAGATCGTGACGAGACGGACGTGTACACGACAAGGGTGGGAACGGGGAGATTGCATCGAGACGTCACATGTCGTACGTTTATATCTTAAACCCTTCATATTAATAATAAAAATAAAAATACAGATCTCTCTGACAGTAAGCTCGCGGCAATGACGAACGAAGCCGTGGAATTCGCGCGCGAGCATTCTTTTGTTCAAAGGGCCTCTGTGCATTCCTCGTGTGCCGCCGAACTCGCGAGCGCATCGAAATCAGCCCTGCCGCTAACAAGCTAATTATCCGCGAACACAATAATATGCTCCATATACAGTGCATCACGATGATGGCTAATAAACCCCTCCGGTAATATAAGATAATATTATCGACGTACGTAGTGTTATTATAATGCGGCAGTGGAAATAGCGACTTAAAGACGAAATCGTAACAATCAATCGCCCGCGTATATATTGTACGTTGTACTAATATGTTTTAATACAGATACGGAGGGTTTTTTTTTTATATATACTAAGGCCCGCGGCGAAACTATGCAGACCGTAGTTGGATGTATCGTGTACATTACGTTGAGATCAAAGTACACGGCGAAAATAAGAAAATTCAAGAGGACGTCAGCGCTCATGTTTGGTTTTCTTTATTTCTACATAATATTATTAACTTACGTGTAGCATATGATAGCGAAATCACTCCATTTGCACAACAACTGGGCAATTATAATGATTGTGACGTTCATATTATGGTAGATTTAGAGCTTGGACCGGTACTACGAAATTTAAAGAGATGAATGAAGTATTTAGAGTATGACCCATCGTTTTTTTCGTGTAATACCGACCGACAAAAAAGAAGCCACTAATTAAATAAATAAAAAAACGATTCTAAATTCCTTAAAACTTCTTTATTGTCAGTTGGCATTCTGCGAAAGAGATGTAGATACATATATGTCATAAAGAAAAAAAGAAAAATATTCTTCTCTTTAAATATCATGATGAAAGTTTACAAGCTCCCAATCTCACACAAATGTTACAGTTTATGTCTTAATACAGAACGTTTTTTATATGCTGCACATTAGATGGAAAAAAGCAACCAAACATACGTATATGAGCTTAATAACGTTCTTTCAAGATAAAGATGAAAATTATGCATGAAAATAGAATGAAATAGATTATAAATGTTGACAATATATTATAAATTTATAATATTATTTACTACTTACGTGTTTATCTTCATGTGCATATAAAGTTGCCGATGTTATTGTTATATATTAATTTGCGTATTATGTATATAATATATTATAGGTTTCTGCTTGATCGTTTGGGGTGGTGTATTTTTCGTTCGCGTTTCGGACAAATTATAATAATAGGTAATTTATTCAATTTTATTGGGCGAATTTTCAGTGTCATTTTTGCTCCTCATATATTTCATATATTTCCAATCCGTAATTATTTACTATATATTCTTGTATGTACGATATTCAGCTTCTTTTTCTCACTCACTTCCTGAGATGAATATATTTTTATTTATTTATTTTTTTTTTTGACGTATCCAAAAGTACAGGGATGTAGTGGTTATAAGAATAGTACCAATAGTACCGAGGCTTCGAGGCGTTTAATGTTTCGAGAGCAGAGAATTAGGACGGATTACTCTCGAAGGCGGCGGTCGCGACTTGAGTGAGTGATGGAAATCATTTGAATTCTAGTGTAATATACGCTAGGTAAATGCATGCAGCAAGATTTAAATGAAATTATATTTAAATACAAGGTACTGCTGTTGCGAGACTGGTTGTCACACGCGCGTTACACTATGTGTATTTATCACGTTACATAGTCATTTCGACGGTTTTGTTTATCCGGTCCACATGTTAGCCGCCATGAGTTTACGACCACGCTCTGTGGACGTGCTAATCCCGGAGACGTGACTTGACATGTCGGAAATCTCGACTTGTGCTTCGCGGTCGTCGTGGGTTTTAACACATACCATAGTACGTATATTGCGCGTCTTGTAATCTTGCTTTTATGTTTTAGTTATACATGGGGGTAAAAGAAGAACAGAGGAGGTGGTGGCCTACTTAAAAAATAAAATCGTCTAATTAAGTTGTGATATGTAAAACTGTCATAATTTGCTTAAAAATTAAAATTTCGTAAAAAACCATGGAGCCATAGATAATGTTCTTAGCTTTAAGTTCAGATAAGTCAGAATACTTTTAGGTATGTTAAATCCGATAACACAAAAATAGTACTTATGAACCCATATTTTTGCTATGTTCAACGTTTGTAAGACAGAGACAACACATGCGGATGTGGCGTTCTCTTAAAACTTATAAAGTACTATTTTGCACTTTCAAATTTTAGACTGATGTGATAAATACGCATGCATAATGCATATGCTTAAAACTGAATTACCTCAATTTTTTTGTTTTATATTTTATTATTATAAATATTGTCTAAAATGTTTTATTTTATTTTGTTGCTCTTTTTTATTGAATTTTATTATGTTTACTGAAATAACTTATTATATACTTATCATCTATATACGTTGTTCACGAGAGTATTTGACTCGATCTATGCCCACCAAATGTCTATAAATAAATGTAAATATAACTGATGCGTTATGCACATTTTTATATGATTAGAATATTTTGTCAAAATGGTTAGTATTGTTACATAAAAGTACAATTCAGATCACTACGCGAAATCACTAATTAAAAATAAATTTTTCCAATCAGTGATTTTTGCAGCCAACAAAAATCGAGTGTTTATATATTATAATATAAATATATATATATATTTATCCTTCAGCGTTTAACCGTTGATCCTAAAACAAATACCAACATTTCGAATCCTCTACACTTATAGTTACAACTATTATTACATGAAGTTCTTGTTTTGCTCTAACTTGATTCACTTTATTACTTCCACGAAGTTTTCACTGCGTTTGTATATGTCAAGAGTGCAATAATGTGCACGGCTCGCACGCGTTGTTGGATTGTCCGTGGACGGTCGTATTTTATTATAGTACACGGGTACGTAACAAATATATTATTCGTCTACATTATGCACTATATGTGTACATATATATATAGACTGGCCGAACGCATTGATCTGACCCGACAGCCGCTGTCAAACGTGATAACATAATGAACTCTTGTTGTTGCGTTTTTATTGATAATCAAACGAATCGACTGTGCGCACGTATTGCTGCGCGAAACAATAGCTTCGTCGTAATGAATATCGTTAACTATGATTAACGCTTGCACACGTACACACATGTATACATAAACTCTATAAACGTACACATACACACACACACACACACACACACACATGTTATGTAACATAATATAACGTAAATTTACCATGTACATACGTGTAGGTTAGATACGTATATTATACACATGTACACGAATCGTACGAGTTATATGGATATTTATTATTCTCATACGTAATAATAATAATAATCTATGTGTATCTATACATCCATAGAGCCATTTGACGTGTTGACTGATGTGACGCATCACGTCATGTTATCATAAAATAAAATATATATACACATGTAATAATACATACATGCATTCCATTATTATAATATACGACCACTGCGCGGACCAATAGTTTGCAGAGAACTGAAAAATATCGCAATATATTATGATATTATATGCATTATGGAATAAACTCATTTGTATAAATATTTGTTTACGAGCAAACTATGTTAAGACGATGCACCATGTACAAAATACATGGGCACGTATCCAGAGAATGGATGACCATTGGGTCTTTCTCCCCGAACCTCGAAGTTTTTTATTATTTAAATTTAAACGTATATAAAACACTCTTCGTCTGATATGTGATTAAAAATATATGATTTTCGTTATCTTGAACTATGAGCATTTAATCGTTTATCATTTTATAAAAGAATCCAATGATTTTGGGCTGAGAAAATGAATTTTTTTTAGATCTCGTCCAAAATGAAATTTTGTTTACATACGTGGTATATAATACACGCACACGTATCAACATTCAACAGTACATTTTAAACACAATATCAAACATAGATACGGCCGGTGCGTGTGTGTAATGTCGATTTTGGTCATGTGAATCATATCGATGGCGTATAAGTGGTATTTTTCGAGTTTGTCATTTTAGAATTCTATTGTAGACCCGAGAACGTTCGTTTGGACGTCTTGTTCGAGTGAGACTTTTTACGAAACGTATATCGTCTTGCGAGTTGTGACCGCGAATCGTGGTAATGACATTTATCCAACGACGACAGAAATCGTTCGATCTTCCATCGAATTTGCTGCTGCAGCGAAGGATACAGCAGTTGACGAACATAGCAATATCATTATTCTTCAATCGGGACCAGGGCGTTCATCAAATATACACGTCCAGCGACGGACGGATATTATATTATAATAATATTGTGTTCCACGTTTCGACAATATTATTTGGTATTTACACATTATATTACTATATACATGCATTTAACAGTCGGCCCGAGGTTTAGCGCAAGAGCGTGATATTAAATCCAAACTGGTTTACCCGGTCGTTGAATTTATTGTACTGCACAGCTGCGTCGAAATCCATAACTTCTCCGATAGGCGACAATGGGCCGCTTTTGATATATTAACATTTTCTATGTCCTAGGATCAAATAATTTTTAGAATTTAAGCTCACTGAAAATTAATTTTTCGAAAAACCGTATTTTTAATGGTTGAAACAATTTTGGGCACTAGGCTAGATATATTGGTTGTAAGTTATGTTTATTTTAAAAAATAAAATAAATATTAAAATAATATATCGCGCACTTTTTTTAACTCAAAAATATTTTTTACATCGAAGTATTGAAATATGTTCTAATTTAAAATAATTTAATACATATCTCCCGAGCGAGGGTGGATAATACAATTACAGTATCTGTAATAAATATACTGATTTCAATGCTCGGATGGCTCACGGATATGTAGGCAAGATAAAAATATCAACTGGGTTTCTTGAGATTTCATACCGAACCTGACGGTGATATTATATACATAATGGTACATAATGTATACATACGATTTGTGCTGCAGCGAACCAATTTTTTTAATTTTTTTGTTGCGTTTAAAAACGAGACTTCACGTTTCTTACCAGTATAATATTATAATAATATAGTGTTATGCGTCGCCGCTCGCCATGAGAACTGAATACATTCGGACCGACGACGCTGCGCAGTTGAATAAACAACAGCTCTACATAATGGACGTGGAAGGTGATAGAATAATATCGAAAATCGCGAAAATCGCATGCGACATAATATAGTCGACTACTGCACAATAGAATTTTATAACAACAATAATAATATAGGAACGAACGCGCCCACGTGCGCGCGTGTATAAATCATTTTACTATCACAGGGCCCTGGCAGATCGGGTAAGAGGGGGAAGGAGTCAAGAAATCGCGGTCGAATGACATTTTCACCGGGTGTGCGCAAGCGTTAACGACCGCCACGTTATAGTGTATAATAATAATAATGTATATAGTATTATATTATGTACGATAGGTTAAGCGTATTTATAATGTGTCGGAAAGTAACGGTTTTTCCGCGGGCGTGCTGATTTATGGACGTAGGCAAAAGTCATACGCGTGATCGCCGCACCGTTGAACGCATGCACCCAAGTCGATGCACCGCCGCCGTAACTGCAGCGCGGCTCGTCTTGGCTAGCGGGCGTCCGTCCATCCGCTGCACTGCAACACTGCACTCGTGCGGTCAATCCGTACGAGCGCATTGGTATAGCGCGTATCTATGTGCACATGGACGGATATCGAAGACATCGGTAACGTTCATCGCGTATGAATTAGAAATTAAATTTGTCCAATCGCTCGTGTTATTATGATCACGCCCATAGGGTAGTACGAGTGCATCATGGATGAATATTAATAAACTATTTCTTCGTCTATGATACTTTGTTATTAATCTTTGGATGAATAGGTAAACAAATTGAATGACCTGAATTTCATTTGTTTAATTGTTTACTTATATATTTAAATTTTACAATAATAGTTTGCCTACATATTATACAATACGATAATATAAAGCAGGACTTGTAGATTCCGAGTGAAACGAGGTATTATCGTGACCATGACGTGCGTATGTATTGCTTTAATTTAGATAAAACTGGTACTTTTGTGATAAAAGGACATTTTGTCTAGTTGGTACCTATTGGAAAGTCATTTTTTGAATTGAGTATAATTTTATTTTGATTTCATGTACCTCATAGACTTCGTCTAGTTGGGGCTGCGCCACAAACCCTCCCCTCACTCCAGAAGTTTATCATCTCGCCTTCGTATTCAAGTTTTGAAGTCTCGCCATTGGTCGATTCATGTGGAATTTATAGGTGTTAAGTACATTTTGATCCAAGAGAAAACTACTGTTTAGCGAGTAGGTCAGTCAGGTAGGCAATCCAAATACATCAGATCATGGACCCAGTCACTGTAGCCCATACGTATGCCCGGTTCTTTTTTCTGTATTAAAATCGGGAATGTCAAAATATGACTTTTAATGTCTAGTCGTTTGTTGTTTAGAGAACAAATCCATAGTAGTTAACGCAATCCATCGTACGAAATTCGTTTCAGTCCTAAAAGAATAGCACTGTTTAAACTTAAAAGTTAATGCATAAGAAGTCTTAAAGATATAGTAAAAATAATGCATATTACCACCAACATATAGTATATACAGCATTGTATTGCGGATCAACAGGATAAACCTGAGAAGGTAACACCCCTTTCCTCCGAAGCTCGGCAACCAAAAATAGATTACAGTACCGAAAAAAAAAAAATGTGAAAAAAATGCAAAAACTTCAGGCGTCATAAATGGCATTCCGTAGTTCCGTCAAATTGTATATTTCTCGAAACAGAGTTTCGAACCTGAAATATCTAACTATCTGCACAAACACCTTAACATACTTACCTAACGATTGAATTTATAATCAGAGGTCGAAACTCGAGCAATTAAGAAGTTTCCGCAAAGAAACAAATACGTATTTTTACATCGTATCATATTATAACAGTACGTCGATCATGGTGCGATGTGAAATTGTTGTACGTATTGAATGCGTCGCGTATACATAAATTTTGAAAGTGTTTTGAAATTATTATTCCAACGTTACATTATATATATATATATATATATATATTATGTGTGTGTGTGTGTGTGTGTGTGTGTGTTATGATTTAAGTCCGCCTAGAATTATGTCGGCCATAAATAAAATCGAAATGATTATACCGCATTGATGTATGCTTCCCCCGGTTCTCCGAGTCCAAGCCGCCCACGCGCGTATAACCCTTCCTCCTCCCTAACCGTCACGGGAACACGCACACACGTTTAATATATAATATTATATTGTATACACGAATAATATATGTATATGCATAAACGTAATGTGTATATGTATATGTATATGTATACACGACCGCCTCGTTCATTATTATCAATAAGTCCGACCGGTAGCGTCGGCGGGTCGCGCGTATAATGTCCCCAAAATTGTAGTCGCGTATATTGTTTATTGAACACGGATCCGGTAACATCTGTTTGTCTATATTTAATAAATTCGCAGATATATAAATTAACCAAATGGCCTCTATATCAAACCGTCGGCCGTAAAATAATGTGATCGAATTATATATAGGTATACGTATACGCCGAGACGGTCGCCGCTGGTCGATCCATAACTTAAAACACGCGCACCGTGCATAATATAATATAGTAATTATATCATTATAGTTACAGCAATAATATTGCAAGTGGTGGCGTACGCACATATATTAATCACGTATTAATAATCTGTAGAATTTTCACCGACGATCGACGGAGACTGCGTTTAATGTCAGAGCAATAAAAAAGCCACCGGTACGTGCGTGCGTGTAGGGGCTATAAAGATTGATATCTTATGCGCATAGAAATCGCTTTTTGGAACGTTCCAAACGGACGGCGTTTGTTAATACATGTATATGCACATAAAGTGTTATAATATTAAATAATGACCGTGTTTTTAGATTATTTGCAGTGGAAATATGCATATGCGTGTATACACCGTAGTCGAGTGTTTTAACATCATCTACAGAGTGTACGTAAATATTATACAGTATTTTGATTTAGAGCCCGGATTATGATTTTAATAATATGACTGCGTTATTTTTATCATTATCATAGAGTGCAAAACAAGTTCGATTCACGAAATCTGTACAAATTTTACATCTGAAAATGTATTTTATATATATATATACTAGTGCGTATATACAAATTCCCCGCGTACTTATATTTGCATGTATTTATAATTTATGTATTGTTTACATATTGATTATTATTATATTTATCATTGTTGTATATTATATATTTTTAATTATATATTATATTTTGTACGGAACAAGAAAAATATAATATATTATTCAACTTTAATAATAATACTGTTTACAGTAATTTTCTCATCAAACGGACCTATAATAATTTATTTATTTTCAATCATATGTATACATGCATAATACATTTTAAGACATTATTGTTTCGTACAGGATCCGGAAAATAAACCTTCCGTATTTAGAGATATTACTGTTTGAGATATGGTGGTGGTACAACGGTGGTGGGGATATCGATACATGTGTATGTGCCGTTTACAGTAGGAACCATGAATACGGATAAGTCTGTTTCCAACAAGACAGCTGAAGAAACATCATCTGGCTCCCAATGTCAACCAATTTATCCCCTTGTGGTTTTTTTTTTCTGTGGAGATATCTATAAAGGTGCAAGCGTAAAACCATTCCTACATCCCTGCAAACACCGTGGAAGGTAATCAACCAGGCATTGGCCGCCATTACACCCGAAACGATACGAAGATTTATAGACAATTTCCAGAAAAGGCTTCATGAATTTTTAATAATTAACTTATTAATTAAAAATGGCATATTATTTGTTATTAAAAAATAAAGAAATTCTTCTAGATATTTTATTTTTTTTTATTATTTGAAACTGCCTTTTAAAATACAGGAGGTCTCTTTGTTGGACCCTGTATTATAATTAATTTTGTCCAGTATAGAATATAATGATATTCATAAATGTTAACATTTTTAATATTAAATACTTATCATTATTTAAAGAATTATATTTGAAATGCATTATTTTAGTGTGTATTTGTTGATTTGTTATAATTTTTTTTTCTTTATTACTTAAGCCACTATTTCTATGTAATGTATTAACATTATATACTGAGTAAACATTTGAACCGTTTAACATACTCTAAGTAGATACTTATTTATTTTTTCTGAATTGAAAACATATTTAAAAGTTATTTTTGTTATTATAATCTGAGATTTAATCAATAATAATACATGATATAATTAAAATTGAAAAATTAACAGTGAATTTAATCAGAATAAATAAGTTGCAATTTTGTCGTTTCCAGATAAAACATAAGATATTACACAATATACACTTTTTTATTCACCCGAAGAACAGGCGTTTTCCTGTATAATAATAAATCAAGCAAATAATATGCAATTATAAACGTGTTCAATAAAATACTTAAAACACTGTTCACAATATAAATAGTGAGCCTTATAAATTTATACATATTTATGTATTATAGTATCCTTATTTCGTTATTAAAATTCCAACTCCGAGGTAAATATGTATATTGCCGTACACGTAGGCCTGAAAATTATGCCGTTTTATAGGTTAATCGAATAAATTACACGCGGAAAAAAATGGAAAAGTTGTCTATGACGAATTGTTGTATACCTAGTATGAAAACGAATTAATGAAATCGATTTTAATCTTTACTTCCGGAATAAGCCTATTTTGTTCTATATAGTAGTCACTCAATATTATTGGTAAACAAATAGTTTATGGCTTTCTTCGATATTCATGAGTGTTCATTGTATATATTAACCACGTCCGTCCGGATGAAAGTAAAATCATGTCGTATTTGCGCGGTGGTAATACAATTTGGATGTGAGATACGTTAAAATAGTAGAACATCCATGGGTATATTTACATTTATATAATTTATGTTGTATAGATAAACAAACAACGAAAACAATTCTGCCTCGTTTGTGGCGATGGTTTACGGTAAAATCTATATAATAATTTTACGTAAGATTAATCAACAGTAAAACAATACAAACAATAAATTTAAAACGCATAAAAAAGTGAAAATGTGTGTATATATATATATATATATATACGTATACGAATGTGCAAATACTTACGAATCATCTGAGGATTATCAATTTTCTTTCCCCACGAATCATGATGATAATTTTTGTTTTTAAACTAATAATACAAGAGATTATAATATGCACTCTCGGCAATGCATAGACTCTGCTGTATTTATATACATTTCCCCCCCCCCATTCAATCGTCATCATCGCGCAAGCCAATGTTTTCATTTTAACATTTACATAATTAATTCAACGTCCATCAATGCCAAAACCATCAGACTCTGTCGAACTTAAAATCCTTATAAGCGTACGTGCGTTGGCGGATCGCTATGTAACCGTCCAAATTCGTCGGGGTGAAATAATATTTTGAACTTTCCGGCTTTGACACTTTGCCGCAGACGACTTATGGTATTAAAATTGTCCTTACGCTGCAGGACAATAATAATCAGCGGCAGTGGGGAAAAAACCGTTCTTCGATTATTATATTATTATTTATGAATATTATTATACTTTTTGAAAAATAAAATTATGATCGAAAAAATAAAGAGAAAGATATGCGTATATATATATTGCATATTGGTTAAGCGCGTTTATTATTTTTATTTTTTCCGTTTAGTTTTGCTGTGAAATTATGAATATTATTTCTTGGTATATATATTTATTGCCTATATACCACAAGCCGCAGTGCGTTTCGGATTGAAAATAATCGAATATATATTGACAAACACGCTGGGCGACTAATAAAAGTTAAAATAAAAACAAAAAGCAAAAAGTAAAATCATTCGCACGGTGTAGGATTTATGTTCACGGATGATGATAATAATAATAATATTTATGTATCGTCGTATCGTTGTATATCGTTGTGGCTGCAGTAGATTCATTACTTTCCCATCGCCCCGTATATATATATAGTCGATCGGAATTTACTATCTCGTTCTTCGACCATTCCTCTAAAAGTGTATAACCATTCTGCGGTATATATTTACATGTCCTTTCGATTTGACCGATTAACTGTCTAATAAACGCACGTGGTGGTGGCGTCTTGACACTGCAGCAGTGGCTCGGCGCACGTCCGACTACACACATCGTTCGCATCGCACGCCTAACCCGTTCCGGTTGCCGTACATACGGGAAAATCTATACACATAATGTAAAGGTGCGCCGTGGAATACGTATGGACATGGAATACATCTGGCAAAATACATTTTTACCACATTCGCGAGATTCTGCAGCAGTGACAAATGCCGTTAGCACATTATGACATAAATACATACACGGAACATAACATCATCTCTATACATATTGGTCCGTGGTCATCTCTTCGGATACACTTGGTAAATCGTATTTACATATAATGACTTGGACAATTATTAAAAAATATTCAACATAATATTGTAAACAGCAGGTGCTATATACAATGATGTCTTTACCTATATACGACGTTACGATATTGCGACGACTGCATCGCTGGTTGGAAAACCGTAAATTTAATATAATATTATGATGACGACAACCAAAACTGAATTTGCTTACCAAAGCAAAGTTCTCTCTAACTATATTATTGACACCCTCATCCACGCCTTCGTATAAGAGGTGATCTAAGTCCGTCCGTTCGTTATGGCGCACCCCGTATTATACATGTATTTGTATGCAACTGCAGTTTGCATTGTCGTGATGGAGGCGACGTACGCTCAAATGCTCGTATGTGTATATTATGCGTCGGAATCGTACAAAAGGTTTGAGAAGAAAAAAAAAATGCTGGTCCCGAAAGACCACAGACATGAATTAAATCAGGTTCGGTTCAAACGATAGTTAATCGCTTAATATTTTACAATTATACATCGCATCTGTATGATCATACGAATGTTCGATAAAATATACCAAAACGCCAGGACCAGTTAGGTTCAGACTATAATAATGTCATGGATATACTATCGTATATACCTACTTTAAAGTACGCCTGCCCCGTGTTGCGCATACTATGATTACTCGCCAATTATATTATACATGCTTATGGAATACCATTCTAGGCATAAAAGCATTTTATGTATCATGCAGTTTGACCGACGTCGTTTGAAAACGGTTTCGTCATGGAAATTCTTAATAACTATTCAAGAAACTCGTGATAAGTATATGCGATTTGTCATTCAAAAACTAAAATACGAATATGCAACTACTGTAAATCATGCAATAATAATATTAGTAATTATTCCAAAACGGATCGATTAATTCACATACCTATATATGTATATATAATATATACGCATATTTAATACGTAAGCATCAGATATGAGTAACGAATTCTGGAATAACGGGGTGTAGATAGTTTCTTCGACTGTAGAATGACTCATCGTGAAACCATATATACGGAGTCGATATATTATGTACAATATGCCGAAACAAAAATTCGCATAACATCTATGAGGTTACTTTTTCTAGTTTTTTCGCTTATTTTAACTACTCTCCCCTCACGGACGGGAATGATCAGTGATTCCAAAACCAGTGGTTTTCTGTCCAAATAAATATACAACCTGTTAGACGCAGTACATTTCGCGTATTATAACTCATTCACTGTTTATTTTTTATTAATACGCATCACGTTTTAACGTTTTAAGACGATGCTAGAAGTTGAGAAATAACACCTGCAACAATATCATCCGTCTCACCTTTTCCCCCGTACCATCTCGTGTCGCGAAAACACGATTTCGTTTCGGAGACGATTTCCGGTCGTGGAATCCTCCTGCGGCGACGCGATATATAATATTGGATTATATATCGCTGTTTCCATGTGCCGGCGTATCATGTTATCATAGTCGTCCATATAATAAATACGTGCGTGTACGCGTATAATATAACGAGTACGGGGCGGTTGAGAGGAGTATACGAGTTGGGTGAGAGAAAAGAAACATCACCGTCCGAAACAATACATTATTATACATGTGGTACATAATAATAATGATCCAGTCGATAATACTACAATATCGGAGATATATATATATATATATAAACCGTACGCGTAAACACGTTCGTATTTTGCAAAAATCAGTTGTGTTCATCTTGAAAAACCAAAATCACGTCTATTGCAGTGCAACAATATCCAAACGTATCCGATCGTTGTACATGAAAATTCCTTCTGCAGTGAACTAATGGAAAAGGACGCCTGAAGGTTTTTTTCTACGACATAACCACAAAACACATCCGGATGGTCTTCAGTTCCTCTTGAAATTTATTTTTTACTATTATCAATCCGATACGTCTGCAGATTGTTGCTCCTGTAAGTCTGTGAATGACAGTATGAGTGTACGACACATAAACGAGTGTCAAAATAATTCAATTCAAAAGTCCAAACGTGTCGTACGATAAAATAATATGTATTATACCAGTACGACACGATTGTGGTTTGAAAAATAGCGCAATTGCAGCCGGTTATTTTTTACCTGCAAAAAAATTGTCTAATACATTAAATAAATAATAAATATAATAATACATACTTATAATATATGAACAAACCTTGAAAGGAACAAGAAGGAAAATTAAAATTTATAATGCAAGCTTGGGAAAAAGTAGAGTGCAATGCAAAAATATTAAAAATTAACGGAATCAAGATTTCGTGCCAAAATTGTAATTTAATATCAAAATTGAAGTTTGTAAATTATGTAATTATTTTGTGTATATATTTGTCAGTCTTGAGCTTGAAACAAGAATGACTTGACGAAAGATGATGGCGAATGAATTAGTTTTACAAGTGAATGTATTCTGCGATACTATATCATGGACAATGCCATGGAAAATATAACGAAATATAGTGCATTGTAAAAAATTCCCAAATAAACGACGACGCCGACGTCGCGCCTTGGACAATATACGGATGTTATTTTAAATAAGTATAATGTATTTAATGTATTTCCAACACTGGTTTTGCAGTGATTTTTTTTTTTTTAACTATGTAATATGTAAGTAATTGATCAACCGAAAAAAAATCTGTATAACGATAACATTATAATATTGTTGTACGAAAACCAACGCACGCACGCACGTGAATATCGCTGCAAATGTTTACAATAATATGCGTACGCATTCTATACACGGCCTACGCTGTAATGTGCAAAAGTATGTATAAAAGTATACTTTATGTATTTGTATTTGTACAAGACAACATTTTTCGCGTTTTTGATTCATTACATATTCACACGTCCACGGTTAGAACAATGAGCGGCTGACACGCGCGCCTGCGTATAAAATACGTACGTACATATATATATAAATGTGTATAATATATAAAAAATACGCCGACGGAATGATTCTAGGTTCGAGGTTTCTAGAGAGTGAGGTAGACAGAGAGAGAGAGAGAGAGAGAGAGAGAGAGAGAGAGAGATGACAAGAAGAGAAGAGCTGATAGCCGATCTCAAAACGATAATTCATTAGGTAAGCAATGACTCTATTGTGGCTGGAAAACGCATTAGTTTTTTTTTTTTATACAATACCTATATAATATTATTATATACACGTGTGCGCTGCTGCAGCAATGTGCATTAAACACAGCGGCGGTGGTGGCGGCAGCGGCGTACGTTTTCAGTGTGAGCTCTTTTAATAATCCGGTCACAATTCGACGGGGTAAATTATAGCCGGGGAGGTAGAAAAATATTGACCGGTGCCCGTGGGCGTATGTATGTATGTACGAGTGCGTGTGTGTATGTGTATGTATGAGCGCGTATCCGTATGAAGAAAAAAAATCCACGATAAATCAATCACAGACATCGCGAGAAGGTATTTTTATTATTATTATTACTTTATGTTGCCGTTTCTTTTATTTTTTTATTTTATTTATTTATTAAGATTTTTTTTTTACTTTTTACTCTTATCCCTCCCATCGTCCGTTCCTAACGAAGATAGCAATTATACACACACACACACACACACACACACGCACTGCACGGAGCGAGAAGCATGCAGAATAGATGTGTGATTGTGATACGGGGTTTCCCTTGTTTGAGTGATGGTTACACGCCGTCGCTGCCGCTGTCGGGTCACGATATAACTCCACTATTTATAAGTGGCGGCTGCTGCTCCCGGTACTGCGTGTAGCACGACGTTAAGGAGGGGGTACGTGTATGTAAAATCATACCTACGTATGTATAAAACGCTGCTTATATATTGTATTGCATAGGTATACATGGTAAATCGCGTGGTATGTAAAATGTAACCGCCGCACGATGTTTCGATCGTGTTATGTAAACGTATGTATGGTACCTAAGAACTGTAATGATAATTTTATTATAATATATTAATATACTATATAGGCCATTTGTGCCTAGGTACATGTCAACCAACCAACCATCAATATCATAGATACTCGCTCAGTGGTTAACATACGGGGGGGGGGGGTTACGGGGTGTGGACTTCCCCCAGACGCTGATTTAATATTATATAGGTATATATATATATATATATTATATGTATTTAGTTTTATTTCAATTTTATCATAATGACAATGATCGAAAGACGATGGCTGTATATAATATGGATTGTATTCAATGACTCCATGATTACAATTGAGTATTTGACACGTGGTATGCGTTACAAATACATATAATTATTCAGAACCTCCTCCCCCCCCAAGAAAATGTTGAAAATTCGCCACAATACTTGCCACTTTACGTGCGTATAGATGGGCGGGCGTTGACCTCTACGGTACATCCGCGGATCGAATTGAAAAGGTTCATATTGTTTATTTTTTTTCTTTTTTCTTTTTTACACATTTTAAACACTTCAGTTGTCAACATAAAATTTACCAGCCAACGTGATACGCGAGTCATTCATAGCGTATTGTCCAAACCACCGTGTAATCGAAACGTGCGGCGTTTGTCTTTTTCCAGTCAATTTGGAAAATAATCGCGATTGAATGGGACTGAAAAATATTGTTTCGTTTTATCTTCCATAATACCGTGCGAAGGGGAAGTTTTACCGAGTAGATGAATATACGAATGTTTTCATACTATCGATCTTATACATACAACCCATGGTACGTATGTAAACACCACGGTTATTGTTCGAACCAGTGGTTTTCATAATCACGGTGCACTGTAGGAAGGTACACTTCATACAATTTTTGAAATGTTCCAAAAATCGATTCACTGATAATTTTCACCCCGCACACAACGCACTGACGGCACACGGATCTTTATTTGTTACCAATTTATCACATACATTATATCACATTATACGCGTTGATTCTGCCGCCGCAGCATTGTCGGTCCGAAAATAAGTTTCTATCGTTCTACGCGTCTATGTATACGGAATATTTCTATTTATTCGTGTTATACAAAATGTATTCGGAAAACCGTATAAATGTATCATACGGTATTAGTGCTACGTAATGATATTAATCTGTATACATTTCGAGAAAGAGTCATAATTCCAGACGATAATCGTGTATGCATATTAATTTAATAATACATATATAGACGACCATAGGTTGTATATCAATATACTATCATTCCCACATTAAAATATATACTTTTAATATATACCTGCGATATAGGAATAATTTAAACATTTCGGAGATTAAACACGCTGTCATAAAACGCGTACATAAAAACAAAAACGTACAGATGTATGTATATTATATAGTAATACGCGGCCGTATGCGTATAAAATCATAATCGATGTTTGATTTTTTCCCTGATACAACAAATTATATGTGGCACCGGACTATAAAACTCATGAAACATACTCGTTAATATACAAAAATTACGTTTAATAGAAACAATATAAAACGACGTGTACATAATTATGTGTAAAACTACAGCATAAACATGGTTTTAAACACCGCCGGAATACCATGACATAAAATAGTAATAACTTTTATAATTTAATATAATCGTAAAAATCATAACACAATATTATTCGTGAATAAACTTATTCAAATTAAACATCTATAGTAGTTAATTTATAGAATATTTCATTTCACAATGTTATTTCGTCTGTAACAAAAAGGTTACAAATTTACGGAAAAAATGAAAATAAGGATTTGATCTGCAGATTTATAATATATAATATAATTTAAGTAAACATATTATATTATATAAAAATAAGATCACGGTCAGTCAATTTGCCCTTATATTGAGTTACATATCTTGAACAATAATATTCACTGATCAGTTTCGTTTAGTTGCGGACACGATACAATCCACACGGATAGATTGAACATTTTGTAATGATAATAATAAGTATTGGTTGTGATTTTCGTTGTTCGGCAAGTTTGTTGGATTATAAATCCAACAAAAACATATGTCCAACGCCTGTACCACGACACAATAATATTGTTTTCCGGAGGTTTCAAATTGCGCTGATTATGGTCGCAACTAGCTTAGAAATGGACAACAACACAGACGTTGATGAAAATTGACATTGATATCTACCAACAGGGTTGCGGCGGAAAGAACTCAAAAGATATAATAAGTGTCTGATTTGATAAGCCATGTACGTACAACGAAAATGTCATAATATAATGTTTACAATACACTGCGACCGAACAGTTATCGGACGATTTCGCTCGACTGCTGTGTGCTAGGAAAAATTACTCTAAAGAAATAATAATATATCCACTGTTGGGGTTGCATAAGATATATTTTTTTTTATTGAACTTAAAAAAACATCAACAGCTAAGGTTATTAGTTTTCGTGTGTGTTACATAATTAATGGTTAGTTACTATAACTAAATTTATAATATTTACATAGTGTTATTTATATATAGTTATTACATACAGAGATATTAAGCTATCATAACGGTAGGTTTAAATTTTGTTGTGTAAGTCGGTCTTTTTTAGGAAGACTAACATATTTGATATGTTTTCAATGCCAGGTCCTAATGCTTCGCTCATTTTGGTTGGAATGTTGTATTTTCTGAGTTCATCGGAGTATTGATGGCACTCTGTTATTATATGCTTTACTGTTAGAGTATAACCCCACAGGCTGTGCATTGAGTGGGCTCCTCGTTAGCCATAAGAAACTTGTGAGTCAGCCTTGTGTGGCCTATGCATAAGATATTTAAGATATTTAAATTGAATTTTAATGGAATTTCGTAAACATTTAAATTTCAAACGGTCATACAATTTTTTCCTTTTGGTCCAATAGACATTTTTTTATATATTTTTGAAGATTAGCTTATGGACAAACTAGGGTCAAAATTTTGAACCTTAAGTATAAACAGAAAAAATTTTATGAATTTTTATCTACAAAATAACTTGCAAATTATAGTGATTTTGACATTTTTTTCCACAAATTTGAGATTTATGGGCTTATAAAAAAAATTTGAGTGAAACGATCACCGTTATTTTCAATTGAAGTAAGTTAAGCTTATTATGAACATTGTATTAAATTTTCGAGAGTTTTTGGCAAGCCAATTAAATTTTTTAGGTGTTTAAAATAAAAAAACTTACAAAAATCGAAAATTTAAATTGTCTATAAATAAGTCAAAATATGTCAAAATACTTTGAAAGCTTAACCATGTATAGAGAACACCAATATCAAGATTTGGTGAAAATTTCAAATTGTTGTGGTTTTTCGTTTTTGAGTTAGAGCATTTAAAAAAAAAACGATATGATTCCTCAGTCTAGAATTTTATATATTTTATTATATTTTACATGTAATTTTATGTCAATATTCGCTGTTCAAACGCTTATAAAAAAAATATGTGCCTTTGGATTTTGATGATTTTTGAATGAAAATAAAAACTACTTGTGCGGAATATTTTATTAAATTTTCAAGTATTTTGTAAAAGTCAATTTTTTTTTTTATCACCGATTATAAAAAAAAAAATGTAAAAAATTTGAATTTTGTAAATTTCTATAAGTGCCTTAAAAATCAATATAATATTTTGAAAAAAATATAACATAAAGGAAATGCCTATCTTAACAATTGGTGAAAATTTCAAGTTTCTGCGACTTATACTTTTTGAATTATAATAAATATTTAAAACCGTTTGACCATAAATTGCTATTTTATGCAATTTCGTAAAAATTCAAATTTCAAACGGTCATAAAATTTTTTCCTTTTGGTCCGGTAGAAATTTTTTTATATATTTTTGAAGATTACTTTATGAACAAAGTAGTGTCAAAATTTTGAACCTTAAGTATAAACAGAAAAAATTTTATGAATTTTTATCTACAAAATAACTTGCAAATTATCGTGATTTTGACACATTTTATACAAATTTGAGTTTTATGAGCTTATAAAAAAAATTTGAGTGAAATGATCACCGATATTTTCTAGTACAAATAAGTTAAGCTTATTATAAACTTTGTATTAAATTTTCGAGAGTTTTTGGCCAGCGCCAATTAAATTTTATAGATATTAAAAAAAAAAAAACTTACAAAAATCGAAAATTTAAATTGTCTATAAATAAGTCAAAATATGTCAAAATATTTTGAAAACTTACCCACGTATAGAAAACACCAATATAAAGATTTGGTGAAAATTTCAAGTAGTTGCGGTTATTCGTTTTTGAGTTAGAGCATTTTAAAAAAATGTAGTTTGTAAAAACGTGATTTTGCGTAAAATTTCCCGTTTTTTCGTAATTTTTTATCGTTTTTTTCGATTTTTTTAAAAAGTATTGAAAAAATTGGATTTTTGACGCGCCGAAGTACCATCTACATTCACTTTTCTATCAGAAAAGTTGCTGTTTAAAAAAATCGAAGCATTTTTACTACCAAAAATCGTGTCCTCAGACACAAAAAAAAAAAAAAAAAAATTTCACATCATTGTAAAACCAATAGATTCCATCACTCCGTTCAGAATCTAAAATGCTATGTTTACAAATATATAAAAAATACGTCACTTTATCAAAGTATCGTTTTTAATAATTAACGATTTATCGTATTACTATACGCCCCCACGTAATTTTAGCATATTTTTAAATGATTCACATTGAATTATTTTGATGCGCCTATAAGCGTTTCGTATTTTTATCATAATATATAGATGATATAATAATAATAGTATTGTTTAAACTGAGATTTCAATGCGAAATATTATAATATAATAAAACATTTGCATTTAGACAGTTCACCACGATAAATTATGTCCACAGTATAATAGTGCAGTAATTGACATGTTCATTGTTATTTAAGGCCATTGCAAATTCGCAGCCGTCACATCCATGTTCTGGGGGCGCATCGGCGAATAACTATTCACTATTGTACACTATAAATGATCCGATGTCGAACACAAATTCATTCTAATCATTATAAACTCTATAAATGTCAATGTGTTAGACAATATTCGGCTAAATTGGACCGATATATTTATGGGCAGTCCAATGACATAACCGAATTTATAGGATTATCGACCGTTTCCTTAATAATTTATACGCCATGTGCGCCCCTCTCTCCACCATTTCTGGCATCATCACCATTACGGTTTCTGCTACTATATATATATATATATATATATAAATATATACCTATGCGACGACAAACATTATAATATTATTAACAAGACTTATTACAGCTTTTCAAACGTGCACGCGCAGCCAGCTACATGTATGGTACACTAAATGCGTACAAAAGATCTAAAGATTTCTATCTAACATGTAAAATATAAATTTTAAAAAGTAATGTCATTAGAACATAAAGTGAACACAAATCATGGAGTGCCATGCGTTTGGGGGCGAATCACCTTTTTACCCATATAATAAAAGTAATGTGTTTGAGCGAGTATGATAAAAAATAAAACATATAACATAAAGTAAGAATCTAATATTTTCATATCAAAATTATGTTCATAATTATGGCAATGTTGGTTTAGACAAATTTAAAAAAAAAAATAAATATTGTTAACAGAACATAGTACCAATTCAGAACTTAGTACTTGGCTTAAATTTTTTTTGAGATTATATTTACGACTTAATGAAGTTGGTGATGTTTTTATAAAACTTATGTCAGTTGCTCCAAACGAATGCTTTCCAATGAATTTAATGGAAAAAACAATACTTTATGTTTTACATGTTTTTATTGACAAACAGAACTTACTTCCTGGACGCTTTTTTATGTACACATAAGACATACTTATACTCATATTAATATACCCAATATTATATGATTAGTAATTATTATTGATTATAGGTGTACTGATATCGACGCAATCAAATTTCAAACTTTCTACGAAACTTAATTAGGCCGGTGATAGAGACACGTACGTTTTAACGTATGGTCTACGACGCGACATATAGCAGAAAGAAATAACGTTATTTTTCATCAAAAAAGTCCGGTTGCCTATTAGACAGGAATTGTTTATACATATACGTTTTATTCATGTCAAGAAAACATGGTGTCAACACGATATCAGAGAAATTATCAGGTATATTCACCCATTAGAGATCTCGCACTCCAATGCCGAATTGACCGTAACACCAAATTCTGTCCTGTATAAAGGAATATGATAATAATATTATAATACTAGTAAATCCACAATGAATATTATTCATAGGCTATGCATGATATGATCATAAATATGTTAGTCAGTTTTGGCAAATCACTTGACCAGACGAAATAATAATATCACAATCAGTTACGCGAATCCATAAATACGACTCGGTGATGAATCAAAGATAAAGAAATCCAATGTATATACATAATATTATATTATTTGACTCCCGCCGAAAAACCAAAAACTTTTTCATATATTGTGTCACTATGTAGGTATACATCCGAATAAAAATTAAGACATTTAATTTTTAATGTCCCGTGCTGTACTCTGTACTTGATATACGCAATGATGGATGAAAGAGATTTATTTTTAAAATGTAGTGCTTTTATTAGACACGAGTGTTTGAGAGATGATCTTTTTTTTTTTTGGCCATAATTTACATGAAAATTAGCACTGTTAATTATTTTTAAATTATGTAATGTTTGGCGACTGACTACGTGATGACGCATGCTAAGATTAATTATTACAATATTACAACACAACCCGAAATAAAGTTTATTTATTTATTTACTTGCAATATTTACGAGGATTACGTTACATACCTATAATGATACATTGTAACAAATACTGTACTATATATTATAATGCGTATACATATTAGTTATTACTTATGCATAATAGTTTGTTATAAAAATAAGTATTATACATTATATATATATACCTACTATTAGTGACTTTTGACTGTTATATTAATTTATGTACAATAATTATTACGGAATTGATATTTGCATCGAACTAGGTATTACTTGTAAGAAATTAAAGAATTGCAAAGTTTGTAGTAACAATTTCATCGTTATTTCCGTGTAGTAAGCAATTATTAATATTATAAATATGATTTATGAATATTATCACTTGGATAAACGCGGTTGAGGAAACGTTTGATTGTTTTATGGAGGACGTGTTTTGTCACGAAAGCAAAAAGACTTTACACGGCGATTCTGATCTTTGAATACGAACATATGAATATGTTAATGTCGCAGTGGTAAAATCGTAAATTTAGGCCGCCCCTCCCAGAACCGTGACTCCTCTGGATCCGTCACATCATACGACCTGGTTTCGTTTTCACATCCAGTATATTATACACGTGCATTGCCCCGGGAGTATAGTTTGAATTAAAATTTTGACTATAGTTACGCGCGGTTGTGTAGTAAAATGATTAAAACACATAATATAATGGCCATAGACCGTGCGTGGCCCGTCACGTAGTGTGACAAAAATTAGATTCCATTTACGTTATTAACCGATTGGCACGGTCAAGAATTAATATAATATAAATTTAACGAGCGCCGCACAAACTGCAGTACATATATAATATGTACACACACATTTATATAGGTAGGGTTTTATTTGATCGATTTTTGAATCGATAACCAAACCAAATTTACATAATTAGTTCGCGCGCTAATACTATATGTGTATGGTTCGTATTCGTAGATGTTTTGAATTGTGTTATGCAACTTATGTTTTCTCCACACCAGCATCCAATGTACGTATCTACTAGGGTTTTGTGCACAGGAATCGCAGTCACCATGCATACAGACCGTTCGACATAATACAGTAAAGTTAGTATAATATATCATAATATAATACGAAAGCCTATTTTACTTGAAATTCCCATCACGGTATTAAACATGCAGCGCATAATATTCAAGTGAATATTTCGAAATCAAACTGCATGTGTGACGATAGAGTGTAGGAAATATTTTATGTTACCCAAACGATGTTAACAGATCAATAATATTTTTATCTAGTTCAACAGAATAGTATGTCACGCTGAATATGCTTGTATGGGAATCCATAACAACTGATGTAATAATTTATTATTATTGAACTAAGTATTATTTATTATATTAATATATAATCCTAGGATTTTACTTACGTTGCCGTTGTATGAAATTAAATAATAACAATATAATTAATTAGGTAGTAAGAGTTATTTAAGAATATAGATTAACAATAAATTATTATTATCGACGATAAATTCAGAGATAGCAATATAACATATTAGTAGTTAAAATGAAGATATTTTCGTCAACTCTCCAGTTTGGTGCGATAATCATGTACCTAGACATTGAGCTATTTTAAAGTTATTTATCAATAATTTCGACTCACACACCAGCATTGTCAAAAACTACCCCCCCTCCATATCGGCTCTGGTTTCGTCAACGTGGTTCTAATACTTGAACTCGGCCGAGAACTACGTGCATAAAAAATAATGACCCACGTTTTTTTAATATTGTGCACTTTAATGATCAAATGGACGTCAATCGACGCGCGCGTATACGACGTAGTAAAATACAAATCGAAAACGCGCATACATTATTATACGAGCCTACTTATGATATCGTATGGGCGCGGGAGTGACGAAAAACAAAATGCATTTCACTGCGCGCATGACACTTTAGTGGGAACATAAATGTAAATTCCTTTAAATAATAATTATTATACACTGCGGCCGTAAGTCGCGACAATGTAGTATATAGTGCGCGTCTCGCGGACGCGACGAAACGATTGAAAGTGGTTTTCCGTAAATTTGTCACCACATCCGTGGTCACTGCACAGAGAAAGACACTTCTGTGAACGATAATATTAATATCATAATAATATGCTGAACAACATCTCCTTCACACCGGCGGTCTTTCGTGTAGAAAATTAAACTACACCGAATTTAATAATAATAACTATATAACATATAGTGTTGTTGTGATATTCCGTCAACGGTTCATATATATATAATAATTATAATACGTACGGCATAAAAACGTATTTCATCGGTAAATCGTATTAAATACAAGTACCCGTTGCACGTTGATATTTTGTAGTTTTCTCCGATTCAAAAACAATGTGTGTATGTATGTATGTGTGTGTGTGTGTGTGTGTGTGTGTGTATGTGTGTGTGTGTGTGTATGTGTGTGTACAACAAACACGATCAGACTTTGTCGTGTTTTACGAGCCACTTTACGATCGTTGTATATAACACATTCACATATATAATACGATATATTTATACTTATTTATTTAATATATTATATATATATATATATATATGTATTTACCAGTTCGGGTTGTCGAATGAAACGCAGACCTCCGCCACCGCTGAAGATCGCTGACAATCTCAATTATCGGCCGGATAAATGCGCCGCCATCGCCGCTGAGTCAAGACCTCTCCTACGTATTTAATCGACGTGATGTTTTGATGGCCCGAATGCAAACACCGGAGATAATAATATGACACACACACACACACACACACACACACACACGATCATCATCCGAAACTGCATTTTATTTTGAAAATTCCTTATTTTATGATAATAGTTATTGACTCGAAGAATTCCAATACAAACCAATACAAATCGGATGTATTTAATACATAATCTATAGCTTTACTCTTATCGCTATATTTTGGGTCGTTTTTTCAATGAGTAAGAGTATACCTACAGAGCCTATAAGTTGATTTATATTTATATGTATTGAGAAAATATTTTACATTTTTGCGCGTGTAAATAATTTATAATAATTATTATGTTTTATGGTCATCGGGTTACTCGCGTGTATAAATATTATAATATGGTAAAATTGTACATGCGAATGACATGACGTACGTGCAATTTAAACCACGTGTTTTAGGACGAGTTTCATGTGTTCGTAACGGCTTTAAAACGCCAATATGATTATTTTTAAAATAATTATGTACGTGGAAAAAATAACATAAAAACTTATCGATCGGAGTATAAACTCGATATTCGGTTTTTATTCTACCTTGATATATTTTAGTATCATATTATAGTATCGACTTCAATACGAATGAATATGTATTATTATCGTTATTAGGTATATAAGGACATTCTTGTATATGTTATAAGACCGATTATATAACTCAGTGAAATAGTATTATCTCTGTCACATCGACGTTTAACGACAGCCAATCGCCTTGGTATCACCGTCGTAGTATGTGCCGAATATATAACTATTAAACACAGTGAAGTGTACAATATATCTATCACCGAAGTACACCGATATCAGCTTCAGCCGCGATTCGGAACGTTTTTTTTTTTTCATCCTTTTTACGACAAAACTGGTTTAGAAATTAAATCGTATCCATGAAATATTATATACTATATACTTAGTGTCTATATACATATCCATATTACGTATATTGTACGTTTATATTTATAATATATTCATATTATGTATATAGTAACCAGTCCGTTGTATTTTGCAAATGAAATATGACTTTTTCGGCGTGGATCCACCAATGCACACCTTCATTATGTTATTTTGTGTAGGAGCGCGTAAACGAAAACGGTGATTTATTCAGAATCGCATTAAAAAAAACCTCATGCTTTCGCGTTCGGTACCGGAATACGGCCACGGCAGCGGAGGTGGTAGACCTGTTATTTTCGTACAGTAGTATTAGCATAATGAAATCGTAATAGTTTTTGCGACAATGCGAATAAATAGACTTTTTCCAATTCGAAACCAAACGATCGCCAATAAAACAGTGTGTGCGTGTGTGTGTGTATGTGTGTGTGTGTGTGTGTGTGTATGATGTAAACTTAGCGGTGTTCACCTATGTGCACATATAATATTATTACCACTCAGACAATGCGTATAACTTTTATACACAATAGTTATATTATATAGTCGTCTACGAATCTACGAACATATTAAAATAGACTTTTATTATTTTGGGCATCGTCGCTTCTCGCACTATAGAATATTTCCGAAACTATTCTTATGGTGCTTGATGGACGGTGGAAAACGTCAAGGATATTTCATGAGGAGATGTCGCGGTCATATTTAAAAATGAAAAACCGTTTTCCGGTGTATAAGTGATGAGAATATATTCGTCGCAAACACAAACGCACGTACGCACGGAGCACACACACGCGCACACCTGCCGCGCGCGCTTATAGATTGGAATCTGTTCGCGTGTATTCATTACGCGTACGTACATCGTCGTGTACACATAATATACATACAACATTGTTATATTTATACGTATCCGCGCCGTCGGGCGTTTTTTTACGAACTAATTACAGGGGGTGGCACTATGCGTCAAGAGTTATTGTTTCTATCCGTTTGTATTCGATTATTATAATTGATTTGGCTCGTAACACACTCACACACGCACACGCGCACACACCTGTAACGAATGTATGACGTCTGTTGTTCGGAGGGTCCATGATTTATGCGCCGACGAGGACTTGGACTTGAACGTCGAGGACTCGGACGAGACTACGCCACAGCGACGTGTGTCGGTCCGCATGCAATTAAAACAGAAAAAGAATAATTCACGTCCGAGGCGTGCTCCGCTATAAATTTCCAAGTGCCGATTAAGAGTTGTGCGCCTGTCTCTATATAGGTACATCGTACACAACACGACGGGTATAATATACGTCTATCGTATTCCGTTTGATTGGGTCTCACGTCCATCGCGGGCGCACACCCAAAAAAAAAAAAAAAACAATAATAATAATAAATAAATAAAAAGTAATATATTATATTTTATACTATACGTATGTGTGTATACACAAACGTATATAATATTGTTTCTTTTCGTACACGACGCGTATTATATCGGTTATAATCGTTTAAATAAATATATAGATAGATAGGTACGCTCGGAGAGGGAAATATTAATTTGTTCTCCGGCGGAATTGATTAGTGTATGATATTATTATTATTATTATTGCTATTACAAGAACAACGACGACGACGATCGACGGGCTCAATAAAACAAAACGGTTTATTTACTAAACGCGGTTTGTTATAGGTACATTTCGTCACAGCAGCTGTTCGTCTTGAATCGCATCACGGGCACGACATGCGTTTCGTTCATCGATATCGATATATATATATATATATCAATGCGTGCACCAATTACATGATGATTTTCCGTTTCACCTTGTTGTCAGAAATCACTGCAACGATTCGCACTCGGATATGTTGCAGACGCGCTCTGAAGAATCGTCCACAGTAATTATCCTTGAAAAATACATTATAATGTACATATTCAGCCGTGTTGTACATGATAGGCCAGCACTGAAAATCGTTTTACCGACAACTTTTAAACATCGGAATATGGGCTAACGTAGCGAATAAACTGAGGTGATGTCTTGGTTAATTATTTTATTATACTCAAGGTCACGGGAAGGCGGTGGTGGCGTGACCAATATCAGAGGTCTGTTCCACAGTCGTACGCATATGTTTAATCGATTGAAATTAGTACACGTTACATTTAAGTTCGTATGCTTTAGCAGGATCGCAGTAAAATGATACTGGCCGGTTCGGCGTACATAAACCTAAACAATGTTAATCGTTAACCGTGGGTACGGCGAGCAGACTCCTGCTGCAGTGTCTATTAGGGGTCAGAGCTGCACGGTGCTGCGTGTCACGTGTGGACGGACCGAAAGGTAAGCTGATTTTGTGTTTGGTTTACTTTTTTCAAAAGAGTTTTGCGTGTGCTAATTATTTGATTTACTTTCCAATAATGACTCTTGAGAATCAAATGGCTGAACGTACGGTCGGTCCGTTCGTAACGATCCTGAAAAATAATGAAACACCGTATCGAACGTTGAAAATACCTCGAAAAATGAATTTCTACATACGGCGACAGTGTTAAATCGACACGAAGACCTCGATATTATACTTGATGTATCGGCTACGGTACAGCACCATCGTGATGATTATAACGAAAATATCATACGACATCGTCGACAATGTCACGCGTGACGCATGTGAACTTTCACAACGGACGTCATCGATTCTAGCGTTTTGATGTACAGTGCACGTTCCGTGTCGTCGTCCTGTACAAATGCGAATATTTTGTAAGTATTAAAAATAACAATTTCGCGTAATTAATAGATACGTGATACTAGCAATATTGCATGGTACGTTATATTTACATGTTATATAGCGAACCGATGAAAGATTATGATAATAATTAGGGCTCGTCGCAACTGAGTCATTTTTATGGAATGTTCGACATTAAATTCAATTAATGTGTTTCAATTATACTAGTAACGAACTATTTTTGCGCTTTTTTTTTCATTCTTCCAGGTTTTTACGTTTAAGGACATAATTTATTTTTGTTGTAGGTTAATATAATAACTAAATATAAGTCTATACTTTATAGTACAAGTATGCAAGTATATCTATACAAGTATAGAAAAGAGTGAATCAGCCCAGTATATATTGACATTTAATTTAATTTGCGTTTATATATCATACCTAATTTGAGTTGAATAAATCATTACTACTATTAGGTATTGTATAATATTACGAAAATATTCAAAATTATAAATATTAATATACGTTTTTATATTTTGTAATAATACAACATTGAGTAATGTGGTATTTAAAAATTTATAAAATTGTAAAGAAAATAAAAGTTAATTAAATAACGATTAATTGACATATGTATAGATACTGCGGTACGTGTTTTTTATATTTAGTAGATTTTAAGAAATGAAAAAAATAAAACCGATAATATTATTATTTTTTGATATTGTCATGGGCATTTAAACTCGATTACTAATATTAATAACATAATATAGATTTGAATGATATATACTCTTGGCTGATATTATCATTATTATTTTTTCTTCATAATCGCGCGTGTTGTCGGATCGATTGACGACGGCTCCGGTATTTATTACATTAAATGTGAACGCGCGCGTTGACGCGATCGATTGACCGACAAACAATGTAATACAAACGCGCGTCGTCGATAGAAAAGTCTGCGGGTTTGTAGCTGAATATATTATTATAATATGTACCGAGCTTGCATAAAAGAAATACCAAACTTAACGATTTATATCTTATATGTGTACAGTGTGCGTGTTTATTATAACGTTTTACCGTTCAAACTGTTTTCTTTGATTTATCGCGTACTCGATTATATTAAAACATGTATATCTTTATGGATTATAATATGAGTATGTACGATGTATGTAAATCGATTTTGTAGTGTGTATATAATATTATAATTACAACGAGTCCATCGCCAAAATCGAAAATACTATGTTTCATCCACCACGGAGATCGCTTAAACGAGGATTATACACGTATATTGTACATAAAATTGTATTGTTGGTTTCACCTACGGTTATGTCTTCCTTTTTCAATTATTATTTTACAGCCAATAGAATATTATTATAATATAGTATGTGCCACGTGCAGTATTGACAATGATTCGTTGATTGAACGCGTGAATCAAACAGTAAGTCTTTGTTTTCTCATATTATCATTTCTCAGTATAGTTTTCCTGAGCACGGGAAATAAACTTTGGTATAATTTATTACAACGTTAGTATGACTAACTCAAATGTCAAATGCCTAAACCTAGTGAGAATGTGTCATAAAAAAAAATACTCATCATTCCTAGATGATTTACTATGATAATGAGAAATAAAAAATAATTGTATTAGGAATCAAAATAATTTGTGTTTTGCTAAGATTTATGAAATCATGTTTTTTACCTAGAATACCCGAAGCAAATGAAGCAAATTGAATGAGTCACATAACATCCCAGCAGCTCAATCGTTTCCTTCCGAGAACTGTAAATCTTACATGATCGTCGAGAATATCAAATAATTGGTTTGGGACGATTCGATGTAGGTAACGCAACACGCATTACCTTTCAGCAAACATAATTGAAAGATAAAACATTGACCGTGTATACCATAATATAGCGTGGACATAATAATTGCGTACATTTGAACAGCGAATATTTTGTGAAACTATATTATACGTATACGATTACTTTGTATTAAGTACGAACGAGAGGAGTATAATATTATATGCAACCACTTATAATTATAAACTACACGCGTGTATCATACGTCCTAGTACAAGTCCTAACAGACACCTACGCAGTGTTTGAATTATGCGTAACCGTCGGCCCGAAGAGTAAATACTATTATATCATAACAAAAGACACACGTTTGTGTAGGCCCGCTGAATCCACGTATATATTATCTGGTCGGAATCGTCCTGTCTGTATGCTATCACACGTCACATAGCGAGCACATGTCATTTCAAACGTTTCACGGAAATGGTATGAAACACAATTATTTCGATCCGTACACTACGAAACCGGAATATTATGAAAACTTTAAAGTCTAAATCCAGTGTTTATAATCCGTGCGCTAACCGAGAAACGTAATTAATATTATAAACAACGTCTATTTTAATATCCTTTTTTTTTTTTTTCCACTCACGTCAAGTGCACTATACCGTACACTGAACATATATTTTGTACTGAACATATTATAACGTATTATGCGATAATATACTGTCCGGCTTTGTGCTATACGTTATTTGTCTTTCTTCGGTCGCGTATATGTATACACGATTACAATAATCGACTCGCGAGATCGACTACGACGGTCTTTCCGGTTTTAACATCTTTCTCGTCAGCCTTTCCGGGCGGATTACACGCGATGGTACAAGTTGGTTTTTCTATTTTTTTTTCCTCTCGTATATACACTCGTCTTTGCGTACATACACCGCGCCCCACGTTGTATATATATATATGGCAATAAAGCGGACGGTTTTGAGAAATTTATGTCTGGTGATACGTGTCGAAAATACTGCGGGATTTCGACTCCGCAACGGTCTTGACGGTTAAATTTCGCGTGTAACCCGCGTATCCCCTTATCAACTCGATCTTACGGGTTTTCTCGACTGATTTGTTTTCTTTTGCCGTGCGCTTAAGTCCTTTGTGTACACCAGGAATATACTTACGCACGAACGTACACACGCGCGCGCGCGCACGCATATATAATACGCGGGGTGTCTGCGGCAAACGTTTTTACATTAAATCCCACTGAACGCATGACGCGGCCAAAATAATTACGAGATTTTTATTATTTTACGTACTTTTCCCGATTGCACTATAATGTCGTTTCGTTTCGATAGTTACGCGCGCACATATTAATCGTCCGTTGATATATAGACGCGCGCATGATTGACGTTATGCGTTTTACCAGCTCCTCCAGCGTCTCACTGTGGCACCTGCTGGTGTGTATTATAATATAATATAATGCAGTTCATATACCATTTGACCCAAAAACAATTTTACACGGGATATATACTGTGATGTATAATAACACATATTATTGGTAGGTATGCGTAGCGCGTGCACCTCCACGATTTTCGAATTCCCGTGGCGTGCACGTTTCGTATAAAATAATCATAACTCGTCGACGAATCGTTTTGGCCGTCGAATTTAATGTGCATTCTATTGTTGGTTGACTTCTTTTAAGGAGAAAGCGGTTGACGAATATAATATACACTCGGAACTGAACCCGAATCAATGCTGTTGTGGTTCGGGTTTTTTTTCCTCCTCCGCGCGTGCATATATATAATACTCTTTAAGTAGATTTCTGACAAATCCAATGACACGTGGCGTTTTCGTAATGCGAGAAACGTCGACCAGATCCTCGTACGTAAAAATTAACTATTCATATGAATGTAGTAGATATGCAAATCAATCACGGATAAGAAAAAAAAATAATACCTTTTGGAAAAGTTCGTTTACTTATACCTCCCTATGACGGTTCATTCCTCTAATAATTTTTTTTTTTTTTTGATATTTGCTCGTCAAATCACGAGGTGATGTCATAAATTACGACGATATGCGAGTGAAGTCATCTATAAGTAATCCGTACGTGACGAATTCGACGTGTCTGACACGGCGGCGGCGGGAATAATATATTGACATCCGGTTATTTTATTCATACACACATACATATATACTGAGAAACTTATAATTTATTGTTTCGTGAGTTTACCTACCATAATATCGTATTATATGCTATGTATATGTTACAGTTTGAACTGTTGTTGAAATACAACTTTGTCGGAAATCGACGGATATAAATAACAATTGGTAAAAAATATCAATCCGATCTTGCCTATTGTATGCGAATGCGAACGTATGCTTAAATCTAACAGTCAACAAAAAAATATTTTCAGGTTTTTTTTTTAATTCCAGACATAAATCTAATGAACTGAAAGGCTTGGGAAATTTGAATTAAAGAAATAAATAATTTATTATTCTTTTTCACTTAGCACGTATGAACGCGCATTAATGTGCGTATACAAAAATGTTTATAGTTTGGAAATCTTTAAAACCGATAAATATTCATTATTTATAATATAAATCAGTATATACACCTATTTTTATGTAAATAGCGAATCAAGAGTGCTATAAAATATATCTTTCAAAAGAATGTATTAATTATATGACAATAATTATCATTATCATCATCATTATTATAATATTTGCTACTGTACATTTTCAACCAAATTGCTTATCAGGCCGAGTTAACATTAAATTTTGCATAAAATATAATATTTAATATATTATCGTAAGTACCTAAATAATATAAGGCATGCACATACAATGTATATAGTAATCATACGCATCGTGTGTGTATTTTATATTAAAAAATAACGCCGAACTGAATAAGCTAACCATACATAATTAAACGTGGTTTTACGAGCGATTAAAGGATAAAACCTTGATTTTATTGACAGTCAGTAAGAAATGAAATATTATTTCAACATAAAAATAATGCGCTGATATATTCCGAATATATTATAAAATCGATCCTAATCAACAACCATTAAAAGTATTAGATATTATTATAATAATCATACATATTATAGAATTATATGAAACATAAAATCCGTAACGTTCTACTATTTATAGCTGTTGGAGTGTTGGCAACCGGTTTCCAGAAAAGCTCTCGATGACATTCAATATATACTATGGACAAACGACAATAACTATAGACTCGAAATACTTTGATATCATTTTCATATATAAATATAATCCGATGTTGACTAGCAGTGTAAGAAATAAGAAAAATAAAATCTTATTGTTTTCATAATTGTTTAAAACCATCGAAAACGATGAGTCATTTAAAAAAACAAATGTGTGACGGTTATTCATAAATTATCGTTTTTGTGAAAAAATGAAAACTATAATATTTAATAACTAATTAATAAGTAAATATCATATTGTAATATGAACGCTGTGAAATCCGACCATTTGAACTGGAATCGTAGAAATAATTGAAAAATTAACCTCTCAACGTATCTATAACCTATAACCACAGATTTATAAAACAAAACAACTAGATAGCTGACTAAATGAGTATGGCAAAAGCTTGGCAACCATATTATGCCAAGAGGACAAATGTTATTGTTTAAGCTATAAAGTTTATAAAAACGGTTAAACGGATAACTGCAATAATACCAATATTAATACCTAATGAATAATAATAATGCATAATAATTGTTTGGCTTTTATCATAAAATTTGTAGAATTCACCCTTTTATAGTACATAATACGACTGCTAGACTTCAAATCTCTTATGAGACTTTAACATTGAGTCGGTTATAAATTGTCGAATAATTTAGCGAGCCCATATCCTATATACAATATATCCTAACATCACGATTGACACGGTTACGAGGAGACCGAAACGTCGTGGATTTTTCAACGAACCGCGTGAGTGGTCGGCCTAACATTTAGTGTCCTCAAGTAGGATTTTTTAACCATTTTTTTTTTTTTTTTTTCATATTTATTTTAACAATTACAACCTTGCGAGCGCATTTATTCCCGCTAAACGCATGTAATATCATTCGCGCATAATTATAATGCACGCGTGACGACGGACGGGGGCGATTTTAAAATATAAATTTAGAATTGAACAAAATTGATTTTATTCACACGTGATGCACGGCCGGCGTACACCGCGCACTCGCAAAAATACGCAGAAATTTGTCGTTGTCATATATTATTATTATATAACGTGTACAGGACTGCGTGTGTACGTACCTATGTATATGCGTGTATGTGTGCGCGCGATAAATCTGTCGACAAGAGCGGCGGCGGTGGCTGCCAAGGGGACCTGAGGTGGAAATTATTTCGAAATCGCTCGTCACGCCAGTGACATAGACCGCGGCGGCAGTGGATGATTAGCTCTGCTGATGACAGTGGGCTCTATGATTTGTGAGCGCGTGTTAGCTATATTTAGACTAGTTGTCATTGCCCAGTCATGGTGGTAACGACAGCGGTTGCAATTTTAATAATAATTATAATAATAATAAACGCACGTTGGCCATACAGAAAATCGTTAAACATGGCAAATAATAAAAATAGTTAATAAATTATTGTTCACCTTCCGGTGATGGGCTTCAGTCAGTGCTGCCAAATAGGTTTTTTTTTGCGATAAATGGAAGTACGGTAATTTTAAGGGCTAAGAAATTTTAGCACCTGCAGTTGGAAGTACTATATAGTAACACAACCCATGTGTCATACATTATTTTCCTCCGCACTATCAGTCACTAGTCAAGGTCTAACATGAAGCCTCTTTAAAAGTTTCTCCGTATAAATTATAAATTATGATTAAACGGATAGTTATCACTGTCATAGTTACTACTTACTAATCAATTTTGTTGTATATTAATATTTGTACAGTTTATAATTATTTTTCATCAATGGTTTGTTTTCTGATATATATAAGAGGTTTTTTAAGTTAATGGAAATCCATTCTATTTTCTATTTCTATTTTGGTTTATAAAGATTACTCTATTCAGCACGTGTTACTCTAAATTATTTTATATTCAAACCTTTGAAAACAGGGCTGTTTTAATTGTAAGAAAGATAATTTTCTGGAAGTAATGCTCAGTGATGCATTGTGCTCACTCGTGTGAGTGTTGAAGGTAATACAGGAAGGTTTATAATATAATGTACAGCGTATACGTACACCCGTCTTAGTGCATATAGAGAAGATTGAATAACAACCAATAAACGTAAAGTATCTAGAGAGAAGTAGATGCGGGGAATCGAAAAAAGACTTTATCTGCACACCTTCATAATATTTATATTATATTTATAGTTAGGTAGTAAGTTATGCATCAATATTTTTTTCTCTTACGAGAAAGTTTACATTTTTTTTCATTCATGGGAAATCAGAAGTAGAGCGTGGGGAAATCTTTAATACTTTAATATTAAATTCTAAACGCAGTTGCGACTTTACATAGACGCATACTTTCTAGTTGTTTTCCTTTGACTGACGAACGACATACGTGTCAATTTGAAACTCTCAAACGCCCGCGTTCACAGGTATCAGTTGCTGGGCTACCACACAAACGAAGATGGTCGAGTTTCACATTCATAGCCTTATAATACACGATATAAAAATAATAATAATATTAAAATATTATGTTTGTGCAAAAACGAAAAAAAAAAAACAAAAACGTTCAGTTTAACCAAAAATAGTTCCCAAATATTTTCTTTCGTCTACCACTCGTGCGTGCAGTATTGCAGATCTGTTGGACACCTCATCGAGCCGTCAACAATGGTACTGTAACGATGGTCATAAATTGGCATTTTATATCATTCCTTATTTTGTAATATTATACGGCTAATGTATTGAGTGCGTACAATTTGGCAAGTGGGGCCGACGCGCGAAGTATGCTGACGAAGGAGTCTTGTTGGTAGCCACCGCACGGACAATCGCATGAACCGAGAAGATATAGCGTGCGTATGAGTGTATGGTCGACAAGGAAAGTATGTGTTTGACTGCCGAAGAAGGTTCAACCAGTAGGCAAGGAGTCCATAGAGTGCTGTGACGGGTGTTCAACGACAAAGTTCTGAGAATAAGATTGGCGAAATACCTCATCTACGCGACGGTCACTCCAAACGTCGACGACATACAGGTTCATACGTAATCGTTTCATTTAATAACTATTAATTAATATCTGATTGTTACTTTTGTAAACTATATAATATCCTTTATAAGTCTATAATAATTAGAGTAAATAACACCGAGGTTAAACTTAGTTTCTTTATTCAATTAATTAATGCGATAATAAATTTAAAAACTGGTTTGAATTTGCAGTGAAGTCCTTTTCAGATCGACTTTTTCACAATTTTCAAATTTTGTACTTGAAATATTATCAAATGATTATTTTTTGTTGATTTTCATGTTTCCTGTTTGTTTAATTCCATTTTATGAAATTTTGGGGAACAAAATTAAAAAAAGTAGAAAATTGGATCTAAATTAGACTTAACGACGAGTTTAAATCAGTTTTCTAAAATCTTATCGCATTAATTGAACGAACCTTCTAAATTCCTATGTTGCGCATGTGGTGTGGATAGAGACAGAAAATCATGGCATTAAGGGGATTGTATCTTAAGAGTCGATCAGGCACAGTTGTTTGAACTATATGCATCAATTTATACCATATGATATAATACTATTTGTGTTGTATACTCGGTATTTGGTTTATAACACAAATCTTTGTCTTATTTTATGTGAGATTTAATTCTAACTCTCCGCGAATAAGGAATCCGATGAGCAAACGCGTACTGCAGTATTGTACTACAATATTATAGTACGGAAAACTTTCGATATTCAGATATAATTGCACTCCAATACTGAGTAATACAATATATGTTATAATGCGTGCCCACGTCAATGTCGTCGGTGTAACTCTATAATATTATTTTTCGGCGTCGATTAACGTGACAGACGTATTTTCATTGCAATAATATTGTCCGTTATGTATGTATATATATATATATATATAACTATCCCTGGATCCCTAAAAGTTGTATATATTTTTTATTATTATATTATGTGCAACTACGGTAACAACGTGGGATCGTAAATATATAAAAGAAATCAAATATTATGAAAATTGTTCGCGATGCAACATACGGATTACGGATCAAACGGAAAAGTTTTGTTTGCTCTTCCGATTATCCGCTAGTCGAAGGTTTCCGCTATACAAAACCCGTAACATTCCTCACGGAAAACACCTATCTAATTATAATACGAGCAGCAGCGGCGGCGTTAATGGCCGATTAGTTAATTTTATCGCCATCACGCGAAGACACGATATTCCGCTGCTGTAAGCTCAGCTGCTTATTGTACTTAAACAATGTACATAGAGTACGACAAAATCACGTCCGGAGACCTTGATTTCAATAAAATAAATCGACTAGGTATATTATTCTTTACGTCTTGATTGGTTTGCTGCAGATCTCCAACCTTCCCTATCGTTACCCAGTTCCTTTAACTCCTTGTAGCTAGTTTTCTTCTAGCTAGTCTTACGACATTATAATATTACATTTGATATGATCATGTATGTACTCGACTAGCTTTACTATATTATGTCGTCACAATATAAAAAAATGCCGGAAACATCGTTTCGACCGAATACTCTTTTATCTAATAACATTTTACTATTATATTATGAACGAATAAAGAAAAAAAGTCACATTTAAATAGATAAATAAATATTCTACGTTTAGCCGATAGTTAATTTTTAAATTCATCAAAATTATTCGGCGTCATTATATGTGGAATTCACTTTACTGTGTGAGTAATAAAATAATATTTCAGAGTAACGATAAAGGTCTGTGGAAAGATAATGTACGTTTTGCGTATTATAACCTTATTATACAGTTCGAGGAGTGTTGAAAAATTTACATTTTCTCGAGTCGTAAAATAGTAGATAATAATAATGCGATGGTAATTCGTCGCTCACATAATTCTGAATATCATTATGGAAATTAATTTGTAGAAGACTCTCGCGATGCAATCTTTTATAAATATTTTTTGCCGAAAAAACACGATCAAATGGTGCTTAATTAAAATATCCAATTTTGAATAATATGTACGCATCAAACCGCATATGGTCCACTTGAAATACGAAGGATATTTTTTATCGTATACTCGTATGTTTAAACTCCTACAAATATCTAAATTTTTAACGCATTTTCACTCGTTGAGAACGAACAAAAAATAACGTAAACGTTGAATCGAATTACGATTTAAGGTTTAACAACGCAACAACTACAATAATATACTCGGTAGATTTTATAAAAAAAAAAAAATGTTAAAGTATAATTTTTTTAATTGATGTGTTTAACCATTTCACGTATAGTTATAATGTCTATTTTATTATATCGATTCTGGTACGTCAACACACTATTTGTATGCGTACAGATGAAACGTAGTTCGGTAAATCTTTACACGAATTAAAGTGAAATACTATTGTCGTGACTTCACCGGATAAAGTTGGTATGATCGAAATAAAGTCAAACATGTCACTATCGAAACGTATAAATAATATGATCCACTACACATGCGTTTACAGTACAAGATTTCAATAATTGGTGTACAGAGTGTGTGTGTGTGTGTTTGTTTGTTTGTTTTGTCCGTATATAATGGTACTGGTTACACGTGTGCACGCCGTGGCAAGGGGAGAAACTTATTGAAGGCGGCTTATTAGCTCTCCGGTTGAAAAAATTAGTTTCCCTTTCGAATTCCTATTTGCTGTACACACTATAAAGAAGTATATATATATATATATATATGTACACATATACATCGTCGTTTACGTGGTGGTGTTTGATCGCGGCATTCTTTAAACTACCTTGGACTTAAGCCATTGGCCCTCCTCTCTGAGAAACTTAGATTCGAATTGTGCGTGCACAAGTTTTATCTATCGCGGTATACAACAATAGTGTAAAGTCCATAATTAAAAAAAAAAAAGAAAAAAAAGTTTTCAAAAGGGGTTTTGTTGATTTGTCGGTTTTATTTTTACCCACCGATCGATTTCTCACCCTATACACGGCTACATAGTTCTCCTTCGTGCTTTGCTCTCTTTAATTTCCTAAAAACGAATTTTGCGTGTTGGTGCGTTTTTCAGTAGTACGGTATAACTGTGTAATCTGTTGTAAGCGTCTTGTCAGAGCACTCAACAAAAATCGTCAAAGAAAACAATCTTGTATACTATTATATATATATATATACACACGCAAAAGATAAAACGAGACGTTTGAAACACACTCTCTCCAGCCCACGCATACACGTTTTCATTGCACAACAAAGTTTTCAGTCGTATTAAATGTTTTCCCTAATTGAATTACACGCAAATATTGTACCGTCGTTGGGGTGGGGCTTTCGGGGGAGAATGGGTGGGGGGAGGGGTGGATGAAAAAGAGTTTACCCCAAAAGCAAAAGCAATTTATAATACGCATGTGCATGCAACGATGATGTATAATATAACAATATTAATATAACGATGGTATAATGGACACAATTTATTGTCATACTTTGTAAACTTGCGTCCGTCGTCTGCGCCGACCGACTGTTATATGATACACCAAGCAGCACGTTGCAGCAGCTGTTCGGATGTATGACGGACGCGTTTTGTTATTATAATAATATAGTATTTAAACATCCGATTTATCCGTACAGGTGCGTTTAACGTCAGTACTATCTTCTGCGATTTTCTGTATTAAATCTCGTCACGTATTTGCCCCACATAGTAATAATCTAATATAGTACCAATGCGTGTATTATGATCGGCCTCGAGATTTTTGCATCGTCTTGACTCGAGAACTGTATCCGGGACAGTACGAGTCGTGATAGCTTTATGATATTCCACACGTTATATTGAAATCGAAATGAAATCGAGTTTCTTTCGACGGCACGAACGTTGTTACAATATTTATTATTTTATTATTATTATTTGTCGTCATGCGCATTGCGTTACAATATTGTTATACCACCACTGCAGAAATATTTAAAACCGTCGCTGTCGTTTGATTATCGCAATTATTTATCGCAAGTATACACGATCCAACTTTGTTGCAGTAAGCCTTATACGGTAAAGCGACACGAAAAATGACCAATACGTATAAGATATTGATAGATACGCCCAAACGTATATTCAATATTTTATTAAGTAATGCATGCGAATGAGTTTCGCGCCGATGTAGTTGATCGGGAAGCAAACGAATAGAGTACATTTTGACGATAGTAACTCATAAGAGCTCAGATTTATATGCAATTGCATATTTTTACATATTATTTGAATATACATGTTAACTAATTGCATATTTTTGCATACTTGCATCAATGTTGCATACTTGCATTAATGTTGCATACTTGCATCAATGTTGCATAATGCATGTAATGTATGTATGTATGCTACATGTAAAATAAAAAAGGTAAAAGTTTGATTAACATTTAACTTTATTCGCTATTTGATGAACGCCTCATTGCGTCAATTGGGTCATTTAATTTTGCAGTGGTAATATAAAATGTTATCTATGTCTGTAGAAATGCAGTTATTGTTGTATAACATAATATAAGCTCAAGTAATCGTTGCCTATTAGATTTTCAAGTCGTAAACAAAAAACTAGAAGGAGAGTCAAGGATATAGATTTCGTTAGATCTAAATTTACGAGTGAACAGTCGAAAAATTGTAGGTGAACTAAATTGGTAATAAATAATAGTGACCACGGTGATAACTGATATTATCAATCCAGTGTGAGTTAAATAAATGTGACGTAGGCGATGAACTATGGATTGAAAGTTTATCATGTTTGTCATGTGTCAATTGTATGAATTGTATGAATGTGATTGGATGATGCGAGACGTTGAAAAAGTTTTTCCAAGTTCAAAAGTATGTTTCAAGATAATCGCAAAAGAATAATATTTTAATATTATAATTTATAATCAATAACATAAAAATTGTTTGAACACAATAATCGCATGAGATAATAATACATGGCTGAAGATTTTTCCGCTATGTTGTTCCTGTGTGTGGACAGCGTTTAAATCAATGGTGACCATCAAAGCATACACAAGGCTTCTTGACAGGGGAGGCAAGACCTTGGCTAGGAAGGTCCAGACTCCATGCTTTTTCTAAGCTAAATTCTAAGAAACCTAAGACGTGAGGTGACGGTACAAATCCATACAATTACGTATATTATATAGGTATACCAACCGCTAAACGTTAAAATATCATAAAAATTTCAATAAATACTTTTCCATAATAATAATAAATAATATCTCCTAAAATCCAGTTTGAATTTTAAGTATATTATCTATCGGATCATCAGAATGTTTATTATCATACAAGAAGTATATTTTTCAATTTAAAACTTGATACGGGGCAGTTTTTTTCACTGGATATTTTTGCTGTCTGATCAAAAGAAATCGCCATCCCCCACTCAGCGTATCATATAAGATTTGAGGGAAACGGAAAATCTCACAGGGGAGAAAACTGCCTTCCCCGTGTGCACGCTTATGGTGATGACCAACATTGATAATAATACAGATACACAACACAATTTATTTTTGAAGACGAATATCGTTTATACAAGGACTCACTGGTAAATATTTTACCTCCGGACCAGTTTTATAAACACAAACGGCTATCGAGCTATAATTGGTTTCACGCATACATAAGATTTGCATCGAGCAGGTGAAGAAGTACAGAACGTAACCGCCGTTCAATTAACTTAAAAATATAATTACGTCAAAACGTTCGTTCAGTCGAACTTTATTATAATTTATTTATTTATACGTATAGTACCTATAGTCCATTAGCGTAATTCCATTAAATTTCAGCAGGTGCAAAACTTTCATAGTTCCAATAATCAAAAAGACCAATTTCGTAATATTCAATGAAAAATACAGTAAAATACATATAAAAACTAAAATCATTATAATTTATAATCTATACATTTTAAATGCATATATTTAAAAATACAATAGATATATAGGTACTAATAAAAAAATTTGTTTTTATTAAAAATAATACATAACATTTAAATATTTAATTACAATAATAATTATGATAATGCTATAAGCGACGTCCAGAAACTGTTACACTGCTATTGAATTCATCAATAATTTTTTCTTCATCAATCTGTTGATTTTTTTCTATTTGTAACAATGACAAACTACTGAAACGTTCTTGGCCCATGGTTGTCCGCAGATAATTTTTTAAATGCCGTAAACAAGAAAATCTTCTTTCACACGACACAGTATTCATAGGAATTGTTAAAAATGTTTTAAAAATTGTATATATTAAAAGAAATCCTGATCTTGTATCATGGTGTGCTATGTATTCACTTTTTGTTTTTAAATATATTACTTTCTCCAGATATATTAGGATATTTGGATGCAAACATTCTATTAAAAATATTTCAAAAATATGTGAACATATAGGAACTACAGTATTAGCATTTCCATCAATTATGTAGATTTCTATAATATTGATAATATCTACGCTAGAAAATGTATTTTATCATTTGTTAAATTCTGCTATTATTTATCAATAAATTCAAAAAAACAATAAAATAGAATTATATTTTCATAGAATTTGAACTTTGAGTTCAATTTGTATCAGGCGTTTCAGCGGGTGCAAAAGTATATATTTTCACCGGCTACATTATGCCAGGGGGTGCAAGTGCACCGTCATGCACCCGCGTAATTACGCCACTAACCTATACGATACTATTTGATCAAGATGTTACATATATGAACCGTATTATGAACATAATAATCTTATACAATTAACTCGTCACCGTAAAAGTTTTAATGAACGCACAGAGTTGGTCATAATATTATCGTATTAAATCCAGATCACTCTATATTCTAGAATAGCCTGATGATATTTGGTTGTAGTTAATCATGCGTTTATCGGATTGATTACCATACAATACTTATATTTATTGACTTGTTCGCATTAAAAAAAAATGATACTTATAGTAGGTATTAAAACAAGCTAACACTATAGTATATTATGCCGTGTGTTATCGAATATCTTTTAAGTCAACGCATCCGATTGCTCCATACTTATCAAATATATCTATGTTGTTGATTAAAAGAAAACTAAAGTACGTGAAATAACATTATATATTACTACATTATATTCAGACGCGTAATTGAAGGAAAACGGAAAAATAATAACTAAGATTCTGATAATAATTATAGCAATACTATTTTGTCTAACTGATAATTATGTGATATATATTGGAAATTAGATGCACATATAATATGATTATAGACTATAGTCAATTAATCACATTTTAGCATCGTTGAAAATATTTGGAAAACACATTAACATAAATCGCACTTTGTTTGGATCTCGATGAACGTATAAAAGGATAGTGAAAATCGTAGTAATCACCCCCAAAGTCCTCCATCCAAACTACTAGGTTTACATGAGACTTAAAGTCTCCCCAGATAGTTAAAATATAAATTTACTCATAAGACAGAAAGCCGCGGTTAGCCGGTTTCATGTTTTATTTTCAAACGTATATTAATATGCATAGGTCAACACTGTAATAACGGTCGATCATACTGAGACCACAAACTAAAACTTTCCGGTTAATATAATTAACGAACCTTTTTACATTTCAAATCAAATACTATATACGTTTAGAGTGTTTAGACCTAAACACGAACATAGAAACCGCAAAACAACTCGCTAATTATACCCACTGTACTTAATAAATTATTCTCTATATCTAGCCACCCATCCAAATGTGCTCGGAGGAAACATAACTTACTAACTGCCTACCACACACTTTGAAAACCCTTCGAGTATTATAATATAATATATTGAAAACAAATGTGGTGGTGTCGCAATCTACTTTTCGCATAATTAATCCCTCGGAGAGTCGTTATGATGGACTAATTCTCCTCTCGGAACCTCGGTGTCAATCTCCTTGTGCATACATTATGGCTACAATACCGTGTAGACTATGAACCACGTATAAGCTATAAATATATTTTATACATAAACGTATACATGTTATAGTATATTATATAAGCGTATATAATATATATGCAGCGTGTTTACAGTTTCATAACTATTATCCCGCTCAGAAATAAGCAATGTATAGAAAAAATAAGTACTCTTAGGTCAGATAATACTTAACAGTCTAATTGAGATATAAGGGTTGGTGTATGATATTGCTGTATTGGTGTTTTAAATTTGAACGTATAAACGTCTATTCTGAGTAAAAGAGATCGGGTGGATCAGTTAATATTTATACTGATGAATGATATAGTAGAATAACAAAATTTCTTAATGAGGCAAGTTTAATATTTGATCGGAAATGTCAAGTTCTTATATATATATAGTATATAATAGTATAATACGCACGAATGTAATTAAAATAATACAAAAATAATGAAGATCTTATAGAATTATGTTTATAACATATGTACGATGAATGTTTCAAGTCGCTCAAAAGTCGCTAAAATGACAATGACTAAATAACCATAATATTGCATAGACTAAATTTTGCAATTATTTTTATAATGCTCTTCTAAATCATGTGGAAAAATGTTGACAAGTTGAAAATAAAACCTTCTCATATTATGGTATACCAATTGGATAATATTTCCTCTCAAAAAAGTACCCGTTTTAAAATACATCATCGAACCTGTACTATCACACTTACGTACGTAGGTGTTGTCTGTCGTTTGCCTGCACAGAAAGTTAAATTATAGAGTACAGAAGTTCTAAAATAATTTGAACGTAGGATATAGATACTCTATGTGTTATTGTAATACCAGTGGTGACCCCTCACAGAGGGGGGCCTGGACGCAATTTAATCTTATATATTTGAAATTTTCAATAAAAATTATGCGTGTAAGGAATATGTATAATTATTCAGGACCCAAGAGGGTGAGGGTAAGCCCAATATGATTGACAAAAAATATTTAATACATAAAGCATGGATATTAAAATAAGATCAAACAAGATACGTGCAGTACTATATTAATAAATAATATAATGTAACATGATATAAGAACATATGGAATGATTATTATTATTATTATTATTATTATTATTATTGTTGTTGTTCTCCGTGTTTTCGATGTGTAATATTTTGCGTCGCACAAAATCCCGCGCTACTGCACAGTGCAATGCTATTTATACACTAGAATACCACACATATATTGGTATATCATCGCGTAGAACAGTCGTCGACTAGGCCGCCGCCACCGCCGCCGCCGCCGCCGCCGCCGCCGTGTGGGATTGACGGGACATAAGTTGTCGGTGACGGTGGAGGTGGCGTGGACGGTGCGGGCTATTATACGCGACTATAATATGTATGACGTGTGCCCGGGACTATCAATATTCATCAATCTTTGGCACGTCATAAAGTTAACGCCACCAAATCCCGCGGCCGTCGTCGTCACAGCCGCCGCCACCACCGTGCAGCGGAACTTCCGTACGACTTGCACGGGGCCTGCGGACATTGATGGAATGGTTTCCGTAAAAACACTTCCATCGCGTCCCCCGGGTGAAAGGGAGGGGGGGGGAGGAACGGGTGGGCGACCCTATGCTCTCCGGTACGTTATTGTTTGGTCAAGCGAACGCCGCCGCCGCTGCCGCCCGCGCGTGGACTCCTATCGCTCACCCGGGCTTACCCGGTCCGCACGCGAATACTATATTATTATTGTTCGCATACACATTGTGCACACCGCCACCTTATAATATGCACCGGCTTCTACCGGCACGACCGACGTCCCCGTCACGCGCAAATACCTAATATTGTAACAGTTATAGATTACTACCGCGTTCCGGTGCGGTTTTCTTTCGTATACACACTACAACAGGTGTAGAATTGTTATAAATATATTATATAAAGTTATGTCGGCACCACGGCTGTAGATAGTATGGTTGCACATCGGCCTATACTGCACAATGTTCAATGGTGGCATACGGAAGTTCTTATCTCAGATTCAAAAAAAAGTTTAGTATTAGTAGCGCTCTTCGCGGATGTCAAGTAGAACTACTTGAATTTTACCACATAAAACATTTTTCAAATTTCTAAAATTATATGGAATCACAGCATAGCGTATGACCTAGATGGCGCAAAAACGTAATTTTTCGGTCATTTTTCGTACATTTGATAAGAACTTCCGGTTGCCACTTTTTCGTAGCTCAATGCGCAACCATACTATCTACAGCCGAGGTCGGCACCTACACGATATTATGTATAAATTATACCACGGACTTAGAAGATAAAGTCCAACAACTTTACTTTATCAGTTTTCCGCTTGTGAGATGTTAAAAACGTTTCCGCTGCTGACCACTTTTTGTGTAATCGCTACGGGTTAGACGTTTCTGAGGTTATGTAGTGATTTGTATGTTATTTCAATTTTGAAATTTAAAATTTTCGATCTATTTATGAGCCATGTTACTTTTTAAAAATATTTTACCAGTTTTAGTATTATTGTATTTAATATTCTAATATATTTTCTAACCTCGAAAACGTCTAAGCATCAGCTCTCTACTATGAGTCATGATTGGCAATGTTTTCGTCTTTTTAAGCGGACGCATTATACTGGGCTGGTGAAGGGAAAGTTTTCGAACCTAAAATTCATTTAATTTATCTCCTAAAATCGTTAATTATATCAACTCCGTTGACCTCCACAGTCAAAATTTCTACATATGAGTGACCATAACTACTTCGTGTCGGTACCGCGGTCCTCTCGATCGAAGGAGTGAGTTTGTCCATTATTTTTTCACCTGCAATACATCTCGGATTGCAATATAATATTTTGCATCCATCGTGTACGGACGAATTCGATCGAGGATAGAAACAAAGATCATTGTATTCGAAACTTAAGATTTAACTGCAGTGTTGGTCCACTACAACAGTACAACTATATATTGTATATATATTTACATTTGTGTTATAATCACCAACGCTGCAGTTCTAATCCAAATACAATAATAATATCGAATACTTTATTATTACCATCGAAAAGGACGTTTTTCGCGGTGAAATAAGTAAATTCAGATATCTCGAGGATTCTACGACAGGTGTTTACTTGTGTACTCATTTATACTTACATAGAATGTACTCTTAAATTTGATATAATTTAATAATAGTATTCGATGTAACACAATATATTAAATTATATTCGTTTCTGATCGGATGAAAAAAAAGCCGAATTTGCTGTAAGTCTTTAGTGATGAAATCGATATCTACTAACACCCCGTCGAGAACGCCCCTGGTGCGTGCGTGCTCACGTTATTATAAAATATTATAAAAATAATATAAGAGCTTGCTGAAAGAAGTGTCACAATATTTCCTGTAGTGTTTCTTTAGAGCTTCAGTCAATAATACTTGGAAAACTGTACAGGAAAAAGTAAAAAAAAAAAAAAAAAAGACTTGTTAAAATCAACTCGTATTGTCCTGTCTACAACACGTATGAGATATGATACTTTTGGTGCGTGGAAAACTATACCCGAAAGTTTGATTTCGAATAAAAATAAGAAAAACTAAACATCAATACATCGTGTAAAATCAAAAACATCGCTCAGCTTGAGTATATAATATAGGGGAAAAATAAGAGGCGCTCAAAAGGTCAGCCGCGTCACAAAATCAAATTCAAGAGGTGCTGTTCTTATAAAGTGTTCTTATGTAGTAATATTTGTATAACCACGATCGAGTTTTTATGCACACTGCGTAAAATAGTGGTTCTTAAACTGTACTCGTGGAGTTGTAGAAGAGTAATTATTAATCGAGAGGTTTCGCTAACACATTTAATCGGATTCAGTTATTATTAATGTTTTACTGTGTGATCATCCCCATGCCATAAAGTGTCATACATGAATGATTCCTTTTTACGCATGTCTGCTTTAATATGAAATAAATGCGGTTTTATATTATTTTATTTCTTTTATCTTATTATTTCATATTACTATAACTTATACATAGTATAACAAAAATATATTTTTAGATCTTACGTACAGTCTCTATAGATTGTATGGTAATATAAAATGTATACAGTATTATTTGGACCGCGTCATCTAAATAAGTATCAAACTCGGATAGTATTATATAGTGTTAATATAATAATAATTAATATATTAATATACATATTAAAAAGACTTAAAACACACATAATATATTATAAAAAAGTAATAAAAATTCAGCAGATCGGCGATATGCACATTTTTCACGAGTACTGTGGTTTGAAATCGGAATACGTGCAGATGGTTTTCTAAGCTCTGTTGATCTACTTTTTTATTTTTTTTTCTATATCATCTTAAGGACTTGGCGATCAAAAAACGTATAGAACCGCTGCGGTGTAGACGCACAATTCTCGCGGGATTTCGAGTAAGGATCCGATTGTTGTCTGCAGCAGTAGCAGCAGCCGTGGCAATACGCGAGAGCGTGTGCAAGCGCCGTAATATAAAATAAGTCGCACGCATGAAGTCTTCAACTTAAATCCTCTTATACAAGCCACGTCGTTTAGGCCGGGCGACTTTTAATCATTCCTAATACACACACGCACATATATACCGCTATACAGTGTTTAATATGTAACTATACATATATATATATTTATACAGACAGTATATACGACCGCACTCGTTCGGTTTGCCCACTCGCTGCCGCCGCTCTGAGCTAATGTGCTCACCGACGCGCGCGCGCGCTCACACACACACACCACACACACACACACACACACACACACACACACACACACACACACACACACACACACACACACACACACACACACACACACACACACACACACACACAAAAAAAAATAA
>JAIPRK010001649.1:0-50118 GCA_025469195.1 Chaitophorus viminalis
AGAAACTTGCGAACGATCATTTTCTTCTATGAGGCGTATCAAAAATTGGTTACGAACCAGTATGCTACAAGACCGTTTCACAAATTTGGCAGTATTGAATATCGAAAGAGATGTTGTTAACTTGTTATATGATGAAGACATTTTAGAAGTGTATTGTATAAAAGACAAAAAAATTTTATTAAAATTATTGAGTTGAATTTGTGTATATGTATCATTAATGTGTATTAAGGGGGAATAAGGGGTAGCCCCCGCGGGTCTGTGTGGTCTTGATATTTTTAGCCCCCTCAAAATAAAAGCTCCAGTTGCGCCTATGCCACACAGTAGTACAGTACACACAGACTAAGATATCTTAGTCCGTGTACCTAGAATATTTATAATTTGTGGTAAATACTTCATAAGTACTTACGTGCTACATTGCATAATGTATAAGTATTTAACATATTGTGCCATTGTGGTCTATCAAGTTTCAATGCAAACAGTGGCGTATTTTTCGGGGGAGGGGGGGGGTGAATTTAAATAGTTTATCCAACTACTCACACAAACTTACCAAGACATAATGAACTTTATATTGCACATGTATAACCTATAAAGAGTAATAAGTTAAACAAATATGGTAAAACAAAGCAACATATTTATAAACCATAAACTATATTTCTATTTTTTGTTTTAGCAAATCTATTTTAACATCATCTATTGATATAGTTATAGCAAATACCAAATACTATAGATTATAAGTATTTATAGTATTTGGTTATAGTATAATGTATGTTTAGCAAAGCTAAACCAGTCAAGCGTTCTTGCCCCATTTTGGATCTTAAACATGTTTTCAACCTAACAAAAAAACTAACAAAAGTAAGCAAAGAGAATATTTTATCCAATAATGAACTAAATTAATAAGTAAAGTAATATAAAATGATCTATTATTTTGGTTTTCAATGTTGTTTTGCCTAATTTTGTAGTTTAGATTATTTAATGTTTTTTAATTAAAGTATCAATAATATTCAATCCATTTCTTTTATTTGCATTACAAGTTACAACTAGTGATCCATAGTTCTATATTGTTTTTCCTATAGAAAAAAATACAAATATATTGCATTAGGTATTTATTTTGACCATTTAAACTTATAGTAGGTACCTATATATAAATATTAAGGAATAATATTTTCTCAATATGTGTTAGAAGTAATGAGACTGTGAGAGTATTGAAAATTGATTGAACTCGGACGGTATATTTTAAAATTCCTTAGTGCTGTCAAAAACATAATTCATTTTGATAATAACATTAATAACTAATAATTTGGTGGCTTTTTGTCCGAATAAGTAAAATAAGATTATTGTATCAATGTAGACATTAGGTTGGTAGTAATGTAAGATGATTTTTGTCGGATGGCATTTTGTCGGATTGTGACTATGGTGTTTTGTCGAATGGTTTTTTGTCGTTATCGCGTGACTTTGTGTCGAATGGCTTTTTGGCGGGTGGCTTTTCAAGGTGTCACCCATACATTTTTCTTAGTGGTACATATGTCGTCATGCACACTACGTGATGACATCTTGAAAATGTACGATTTTACCACGGTTATCTAGATAACCGTGATTTTTACTAATTTGTTATCATCGACACAATTTTTCGGAATTTTTGTTTTTAAATGAAATACTCAAATACCCTATACCCATTAGTTATATAAAATTTTCCTGGTCTAAAAATTCTAGGGGGGAGGCTATCCTCCTCAAATACGCCACTGAATGCAAAATGCAAATTGTAAATTAAAAATGAAATAAAATGAAATAGTAGGAAAAAAGAGCGCCACCTAGAATCATTAATTTGTACTCGAAAATGATTGTTGATGATATTTCAATATTTGTTAATGGACTTGAAATTTGAACCCTGACTATATTATGAAAATTTCATGTTTATAGGTAGTCTGTGATTTGAATAGCAAGTTAAAAGTTTTAACATTGGTAAATTTGTGGTAGTTTTGGATATATGTTTTAATTGCTTATATTTTAGAAGTCACTATCAAATCAGAAAGTTTCTGCTTCAAATGTTTTTATGATTTTAATTTTTTATTTTATGGTCTCAAAATTATTATTTAACACTCCAATTCACAAACTTACATTAAATAATCATATTTTCATTTTAAACAAATGGACGTGTTGCGTCCACAAATAGTGGTCATTGATGGACGGCAATATCGTTTAAATACTGCTGATTGTTGTCCAAATAATTACAATGAATTGCAGACAGATGATATTGAAAATCTTGCATCTTATATCGAGAGAGATGGTAAGACGAGTGAGAGACATGTTTTTTGGTACCGAAAATGAGTTAGTCTAAATATATAATATACTTGTGACTTGTAAGTTACCAAATAATTTTTCTTGCTACACTTTTAAATGTATATATATATATTACAATATTAAATTTATTAATATAATAAACAAAATATCTCCTCAATAACTTTTATTGATCATATCAGTCATATAATTCTGTGTGTACCTGCTAGTGTCTTCTCTTAGCGCTAAATAAGATTGATACAATGATACTTCTTACAGTTTTAAGTTATCGATTGCCTATTATTTCTATAAATGAAAGAGTTTGAAAATTTATACAATAAGTATACCCATAAAAAAAAATTGTTTAATAATCCCTGTAGTAGAAAAATACTTGTGACATGGTTATAAACTATACATTTTGTTATTTAATAATTAATATTTTGTTATAGATTCTGATGAAGAATGTGATGATTTGAATATTTGCATGGAAGGTGGGCGTTATGTGCTCAAACTAGAAGTTCCAAAGTTTGTTATTTACAGTTAATAATTTACTGTAGACAATTATTAGAATTTTTTTTTAGTTTAATATTAAAAATGCATTATGATTTTTGAGTTATGGTATTAAATTAATTCTTTATTTACTATTAGAGTATAATAGTAATAATAGATTATTATAATTGTTTAATAATTATTATATTTTATATACAGTAAAAAAAAATACATCTCAGCCATCATGCTAATTGAATGATGGATTTACATTTTATAAGGAACCTATTCTTTATTTGTATTATTTTTAAATTACACTATTCATAATATATAATTGTACATATGATTATGTCAAATGTATGATTTATATAATATTGTGGCATTTATTTAACAGTTGACTTATAGTTATCTTTCTATTGATGAATGACATTTAATATTTACTATAGCTCGAGGATTGTAATACATTTCTATAATTTACCAAAAATAATAAAGAATTGTTTTTGGATTTAGTGTATTTTATGGCTTGATTATTGGGAGGAATCGAGAGACTCTCAAGAATCTTGAATATCAAACAAGAACAAGAGTTAAAATACCAAGTTCAAGAGAAAACAATATAATAAGTAAGTTTACCATTTGAACTCTCTGTATCTTGAAAATAATTAGTGAATTGTAGTAACTGGTAACAACCTTTTTTTTAACTAATTTTGTATACTTATATGTTACAATATAGTACCATATATTACCATTTATATGTATAGTAAAATCTCAATCCCTAGGTAAAGCTAGAATTTACTAGTTAGTGTTCGGATTAACCATTTGTAATTAGTAAAAGCTGATAATCATAATTTGATCTGGGCTTTTACAAAAAATACTGTGTACATCTTTGGATGTATAAATTGTAGAAGTTGATTTATGTACAACAAATAAAAATTAAAGCATTATCAATAACCTACAATGCTTCTTAGATAAGACCTTTTACGATTTACTACATTTAACTCAAGTTTAAAAAAAAATATATCAAGAGATTCTAAAATTATATAAATCAATCAGAATTCAATATAATTTACATAGTGCAAATAACACATTTTACAGTAATACAAATAAAACAACCTGACACGTAAAATTAGTAGGTAATTATAATAATAAAGCAATATCTAAGTAATAATGCAGCTTATCAATCATTGTATTTATTGTGTATTTGGGCTGTTACACACGACCGATATTTTATCGTATGATTCATTTATATACAGTTTAATTTATATATGTATATATATTATATATACATATAATGTATAAGAATCGTATGATAAAATATCGCTCGTGTGTAACGGCTCTTAATAAGCTTTTACTAACATAATTTGTACGTCTTAGGATATACACAATGTTTATAGTAATAGTTCAAATGTAATTGTGATTTTCAATTTTTCCGGGTACAAATAATAAATTCTTCCATTAACTAGTAAAACCTGCTTTAAATTGGAATCTGGATTATGTTACCATAAAGTAGATTTTAATACATTGTATTGAAGTATTTTTGGTAAATCAGGATTTTTAAAATAGATAAAAATTGTCTAGCAATTAGTGATTTGATGTTAACTAATTTATTTAAACAACTGTATGCTGTAAAGGGAAAATCTTATTTTTAAAGTAAAATAGATTAAAATTATTTTGAAAATGTACTACATTGTTGCATAATGTTGTTATTTAAAGTAATAATATATGATGTAAAATTATGTTTTGGATTTTAAATATTTTAGCTATTAAAGGAGATCAGAGGTCTCAGATTATTGCTGCAAAATCAAAAATTGATGCTATCATAAGGAGGGGTCGGCTTAAACAGACTATGACTCATTTTGTATCTTTACCAATGGTCAACGATACGGTGATTCAAAATTATTTATCTTTCAAGGTAATACATTTTGTATTACAGTAATTAGTTAGTAATTTGAAAGATTAATTATTTTTATTAATGATCATTTTGTATCTTATATGTAATAGAATAAGGTCCTTGAAGAGTGTGGCCAATGTCGAGGAATTTCTGAACTTTTATTCCAAGACCAGTTACGTCTTCATTTAACAATTACCTGTTTTGTTCTATGTGATGCAGCTGAAATTAAAAGAGCCATTAAGTTAATGGAACAGTGTGAAGATACCATAATAAAGTTTGGAAAACATATAAATTTTAAAAAAATAATCTGTTTAAATTATCTAACCATAATTCATTTATAGGCCTATGAATTTAAAACCTTTAGATTTATTAATTTCGGAACTAGATTATATGAATGATGATCCATCTGAAGTAAATGTTTTATATGCTAAGGTAAAAAGTCCTGAGATTCAAATGCTGGCTGATAAAATACAAACATTCTTTCAAAAGTGTGGTAAGTAAGCTTTTAGATGCGGAGTGAATCAAGAAATATATTTGATTTTATGATTTATGACCTGAACTTATTTTTGTAGTTATTGTATTTTTATTAATTTAGATTTAACATACCAACCCAGAAACGAACATGTCAAGTTACATATGACTTTAATGAAGTCCAAATTTTCTAAATCCACTCATTTGACATTTGACGCTACAAAAATATTGGATGTAAGATTTATATGATTTATATAGAAAAGTTTATAAGTTATAATATAGAATATATTATTTAATTTTTCATATATTATAATTAAATTAATAATAGAAATACAACACTACATTTATTTATTATTTATATAATTGCTTATTTGTTACAGAATTTTCATGATTATACATTTGGAACAGTACGTCTAGCAGATATTCATTTGTCTCAAAGATTTACTACTGATTCTAATGGATATTATAAATCATCATTTGTTATTAAAATTTAGTTTTAAAAAAGAAAAATATTTTAAAATCTTATTTGTATTATTTTTGGAATAAAAATAAATAATTATCTTTTTTTTTTTTTATTATTGTTTACTAAAAAGTTCCTAGCTTTTGCCATATTCATTTTTTTCTTTATAAATGTGATATGATATTGATAATACTGGTCACAATTATTTAGTTTACAATAAAATAATCTACTTATTCATAAAGCGTTTAACAATAATACAGATATTTACAGATTTATATTTATTTTCTCATTTTTATCTTTTTGTTACTGTCATCTGTAGTTTAGTTCTACTTTACATTAGGTTGTGGGAATGACCTCTTAAGCTTTCACTGAAGTGGTGGCTTGATATGTATTTGGTAGTGCCATATTCCAGATGAGTTTTTTGATGTGTTGTGGAAGTTCTTGGCTGTGTTTTTAATAAAATTATTGATAAGTGGAATTTGGAGGTTATTATAATATACAACAATATGATTGATGAAGATTATATATTTTTTTGTAATTTTTATTTTAATTCAACTATATAAATGAATGAATTATTTATGCAATTGTTTATATTTATATTATTTAATTAGTTTACATTATAAATTAAGTATTGTTTCATTTTTTATATTTTTCTGTTCCATTACAATTAAGTATAAACTATAATTATCTAAGCTGTATTAACAACATTTCCCTCAATGAGTTACAACATGAATTTAAAACTAGTTAGTGTGTTAAACATAGTTATAATCACATTATAAAAGATAGGGATTTTAACTCAATATTTCTTAGAAAATAAATATTTTTAAATAGTTTTGTGGTTAATTAATAAAGATCAAGTTGTTCATAATATTTTTAAACACTCCTGTGTGCCTAAATGAAGATATTAATATACAGCAAAGGTAAAATATTCGTTATATTCTTAACTTGATCATAATAATTGTTGTAAAGTCATTAAATAACAAAAACCCTAAAGGGTAAAGAATACAGTAATGTTTACAATAAGTAATAACTATAAAATGGTAATGTACATCAATTGTTAGGAATAATAAAACTAAATACTATTTTTCTTGATACCTATTTAATATATTTGATACATTTTTAACTAACATAGGTATCTAGTATTTTTGTTAAAATATCTAAATTTATTTTATTTTAGCTCCACTGACATTGAAATGCTAAATATGACCTTTAATTGTAAAATATTTTTTCTATACATATTTTTGCCAATCACCAATATAAAATATTTACGAAATCATCAGTAATCAAACAAGGTAGTGTGTTACTTTTTGAAAATTACTTAACCATACATAAATAGATTATTATTTGTAATTAATTGTTACTAATATTTAGGCATATCTAATTTTCTAGCAAATTTGTTTTACAGTGCATAGATTGATATAAATTAATTTTTTATGTGTTCAAGGGATGTTCTGTTATTGGCTCTAGGAGGTGTATATTATTCTGTTTTTTGCCAAAAATATATTGAAAAATTATTTTGTAATAAAGAAAAAAAAATATGCTGAAAGCTGAAACTCCCGTAGACATAACAGATTTTCATAAAAATATTATAACAGTGCCAAAACATGAGTTTATCTGTAGCATATTGGCATTTAACCAAATGAGTATACTATATTATACACTTGGTAAATAGTAATTACAATAAGCATTAAACTAAATATTTTATTCAATTGATATTATTATCATATTGTCTTAAATATACTACTCATATTTATAAAGTATGTTATTGGAACATACTTATGAGTTTGGGTTATGACTTTTGAAACATTCACTTGACAAAAAAAATCTAAATGTTATAGTGGTAAAATATATATTATATATAATGCTAAAATATTTGGTAAAAACAGTATTTACCTATTGATAGTCAAAATATTTTAAAATTAAATTTACAGTTTAAGATAGGTCAAAGGTGCATTATGTTTATACATTTTTAAGTAGGTAGATACTAGGTAATGCAATTAATAGTAAAAGTACTGAAGTACTATTTATAAAAATAAACCCAACCTAAATAATATTTAGACATTTATAAGAGCTTAAGCGTACTACAATGAATAACTTTAAAATGACTAGACCAAAGTAGTATTGAAATAAGTGATCCGAGTGGCCTGTAAAAAAAGTTAATTTTATTATTCATAAAAATAAAAACATCGATTTGTAAAAAAATCTGAGGTTAAAGGGATCGTAGGTCAAGATTTTCTGTCTGTTTATCACTCCCGCAACATAGGAATTTTGACGTTTTCTATTTCTATTTATTTTAGTTTAGATTGACTAAAATTTGATTTTGTCCCCTAAACTTTCACAAAATAAAATTAAACAAATTGGAAACATAAAAATCAACAAAAGTTTATTTTTGGGCATGTTAAGTATACAATTTAAAAAATATGAGAAAATCTATTTAAAAAAGACTTCACAACGAATTTAAATCAGTTTTCAAAGTTCTTATCGCATTAATTTATCGATCGGTACGTCGGAAATAGAAGACATCTAAATACGTATGCTGCGCGTGTGATAGACAGAGACAGAAAATCATGGCTTACAACCCCTTTAAGGGATGAAAATAAATCGTATTAACTATCAAGGCTCTAATAAGTAAGTATACCTACTTAAGTAGGTATGCTAGTTTCATTTGGTGACTGGTGTACCTATATCTTATGAAGTTAATACTAACCTCGTTGCACATGTACCTAATAATGATTTATAGACTGTAGAAGTGTAGAATATAGATTGGTTCCTTATTTTAGATTAGTCGTATTAACTGCTCATTAGTCGAGCAATGGTAATATTATATTACTAATATTACTAATATACGAGTACCTACTACCTACCTATATAATAATTTTCTACTGTGGTAAACTGGTAAAGATAAATAAAGATACAAAACGGTTTGAATCCATTAAAAGTTGAGTAACATAAATAAACGCTTGCCTCAAAAGCGATATTAATTTCGCTTTCACCCCCTATTTTTAGCATTCTATTTGTATTATTTAAGTAGGTAGACGAATAGTTACTTCTTCCTGAAAGGAAAATGAATTCAATCGTTTGGCGTATCGCCTGTACCTATATAAGTAGTAGGTACCTCTATGACTATCTATAGAGCGCACTAAAACATCGATTGAAAATAAACGTTATATTTATCTCTCATTATTGACTCATACGTCAAAAGTCACAAGTATCCTACAATAATAATACGTATATCTATCGGTTATTCTCGAGGCCATTTCCTACACTAATCTCTGTTTGCGTAACGAACGATCGCATCGATTTCTCAACGGGTCCAATAAAAGTCTATTACAAAACAGACCATATTCTTATAATAAACGTTTATAATATGTTTGTTTTTTTTTTTTTTTTCATGTTCCCATATACATAAGACATTTATTGGCACCCATCCCGGCAGAGCTGTTGCGCGACCTAATAGTTTGCAAGCACGTTATTGCAGTGAATATTGTGCGGGCTGTTAATATACGCCACCAGCAGTAGCTGCCAGTTACGCGCCGTATTATACGTTATTGGTTTTCGTTTGATTTGTTGTCCATTTTTGTGATTTTTTTTTTCTGACTTCTTCTTCCGAGCCGAGCCGTAGTGCACACAATCACACGCAGGCACAACAACAACAGGTTGGTACCATATATATATATATATATATATATATACATAGGTACATATATTATTTTATGCGTATACGCCGCGCTGCCGTACGACAGGTGTCAAAGCATCTGCACGAGCTTACAGCTGGTGCAGATCGTCCACCCACACGCGCGCGCGTTCGCTCCCGTTCACGTATATCATCGTTGCAACCGCGACGCTTTATGCTATAATATTATTACTATAATCGCATCGGTGTGACGTTTCCACGTTTGATATTTTCCAGTACCTATCTACGTGAACAGATTTTCAACACGGGCGGCAAAACGCGCAGCGCATACGAATCCCAGGAGGTGATATCTGCTGGCGGACGCAATACAAACAGAACCCTGCTGCGGTATAGTGTTGTGCGCGCGATATCCTCTCGGCGCCATTGAAATTGCATACAGGAGGAGCTTGCAGTTGCAACTACGGACGCCGCGGACGATCATCATTCGCAATAACAGTGCGTATCGCGTTCGCTTGCAGTCGTCTAAACTATATAGGTGCGCAGTGCAGTCCGTACGTGTATACGAGTCGCGCGCGAAATGGGTTCGAAGAAGCCGAGCACGTGGTCGGTGACGCTCAACAGGGACGGCAAGTCTCAGCCGTGGGGCATCCGGCTGGCAGGCGGAGCGGACCTCAACACCCCGCTGATCATAACCAAGGTACAGTGACATACCGGATCGGTTTCGTTTACCATCCGTCATCTAACCTATAGGCCAGTGGCGTGGTGAACTTTTTTTTACCAACTAAAATGTGAACACCCACCACCTAGATATAGATTATGTTCAGGAACAATATTAAATTGATATGTTACGTATTATTATCCTTATATATCAGTCATGACCTCTTCACCCACCACCCACGCCACTGCCTATAACCATCACGCAGCCACATCCCCCCCCCGGCTTGCACGTTTTTCCACCCCGTCCGAACAACATGCCGTAGTCGGGTGGGGGCCATACTTATGTATGTACACGCAAGGACATTTGCGCTGGAGCCCATCAACAACAGGCAAACAAAATTAGTTGCTGTACATATTTTTATCATACTATTTCTCTCAAAATTATTTCACGGTTGAGTGATAAAGATAGGATAAAATATACGACACACCACTGTATTATTGTGCTTAAATATTTTTATTTCAGCATTGAAAGAAGTATAGATTTGGGGCCCAAAATTGTAAATCGTACTAGGCTCATGAATTGTTAACTTGCATGCCGTATAACTATGCGTATGTGCGAACTATAACACTATAATATATTCTGTTGTAGAACATTATGCATACACGATGTTTTGTGTAAGATTTGTTAGAACGCAACATCATAATATATATATTTTGATATCATATTGAACGTATTGCAGTGAAATTACTGCAGCACCCTGACCCCGATGTGAGAGTAGTCCGGTTGGCTTCATATCGGTCTGACGAAGGATATAGGTACTTGCAGTATCTCGTAGAACTTTTTTTCATAATATTATAAATTGTAATACAATCATATGCCTTTTTATTGAGAAAAAAATATTCCTTAAAATAGCTTAATGTGAATTACTAGGTTTTTAACAATATAACAGGTAATAGGTATGCCTTATATTTGAAAATAAAGTTGAATTTTTAGAAGAAAAGAAAAATTTAGTTGTTTCTTATTGTAGTAAATATACAGTATGTATAGTATTCTGACGGATACAGATTTAGTGAGCGTGGGATTTTTTTGTTTACATTAAATATAATTACTGTATATTAACGTCATTGTGCAACTGCAGTCTGTATTAAATTTTACAATCAAAAATGACAAAAGTTTTGAATTACTTATGATAAGATTAAATATAATATATTATACTTATAACTGTATAAAGTACAAGTACTTTGGTTTCCTAGAGTTCAATTGTTTACCTATGTATATATTATGTTCATTTGTTATGTACCTACTACAGCCATTAGATATACAACAATTTATATCAATCGCATAGTATACCATATGTGATGTCTACTGTTGTTGGCAATATATTTTAAAAGACTAGATGTTTACTTGCCGATTTTATGCATTATTATAACCCACATAAACAATTTAGATTGTACTCAGTGCATTTTTTTAATTTACTCAGTCATAAGAAAAAAAAGAGAAGCATTAATGTATTTGAGCCAAAATTTGTGACTTCAGGATTTTTAGTTGTATTATTTTTAATACTCCCGACTACGTAACAGAAGATGTCTATACTTGCCAAAATGTAACCATTTAAAAATACATGTGAGTTTTAATGATATTAGGCTGAAGTCATTTAGTAAAATAAAATTGTTGAAATGGAAAATTGCATAGAAGATTTGATTTGAATGATGTTCTTTTATTACAAAATGTATTAATATTATTTTAGTTTTTAGTTAAAGAAGGTAGTTAAGTACCGCCGATTCGGTGCAACAATATTTTCAACTTTTTACTTATTGATTTAAAATTAATGCATATAGCGGGAGTGTTGATTACGTTCATTATTATAATATTATTTTATCTTTTATTACCATTGTGTTATATTAATAGTTATAAAAAATTTTACATATTTTTATTTACAAATTTTTCCTCATAACAAATATGTATTCGTTATTTTATTCAATGCTCTGAACCTTAAATTATCGTTATATAATATATTTTAATATACGTATACCTATTTTACTAGTTTAAAATATTGAATAATGTTTAATAAGACTGCAAGAGCAACGAAAAGAAACGATATAAAAGTACGAAGTTTTTTTTTTCTTTTTTTAATTTGAGGGAAATGTTTTAATCTAGTGATTTTCAAAACTCGTACATTGAAGTTTAATATTTCTAGTTGAATTAATGAATTGTTCTCTTATAAATAAATATATTTACTTAATATACAATGGTTTATAGTATAGGTAACTACTATTTTATACATGTAAATATATTGGTATTTATTCTATAGTCTAAATGTTATATGTAAGCATATTATTATATTGTGCATTGTGTGTACTTATATATTATTTATATAATATGCATTTTTCGAAAACGTTTTAAAGATGACATCGTGAAGTATAGATACATCCGTACGTGTACAGTTTATATAGGTCGTATACCATACAGATATACGTACCTATTGTTTTAAAACATCGAACTAGGTAGTTTACTTAATAACACTCGCCGTACGAAACCAGTAGCAGTCACACGTGTTGAACATCAACATTAGTCATGAAAAAGCAAACAAATGTGTTTTACACGACTGTTCTTGTTAGGTAACAGCAACTATATTATAGGATATAATATCTATGGCGTTAAATATTTCTTACAAAAATATTAATCCGGTTTGATTATTATCAAACATTATAATGTTATATAATAACGTTGAGGTGTATGTTTTAGGTATATCACGGGTCACCCGGTCAACGTGGTCTGAGAGTCGGTGACATTATACGGAAAATCGAAGTGTATGACGCTCGAGACTTGAGACATTCAGATGCGCAAAACTTGTTCGGTAATGCTGATCAGACGATAACTTTAGTCATCCAAAGGTAAGATACTCAATCCCGATAAATATGTAATAATCCACTTATATATAGTTTTAAGCTTAAAATCAATAAGTTAGCTTACATTCTTACAATTTGTATGTATTTATATATTTGTAGTAGGTACAATACGTAAATTTAATATTGAATAATTAAATGTCAAGCAAAGAGAGTTTATAGACAGGAAAGAGTAGTCGCCCATTGACGGCACCTCATTAAATAAGTTAAAAAATATTTGTTTTCTATTTACATACTTTATTTGTATCGATTGATATTATTAATTGAATCAAAGCCTAAACGCGAATGCTCAAATTTTTAAGATTTTATACAATTTGGGAGATTTATAGCTGGGAAAATGTTTTGTTCTCATGCTTAAAATTTCAAATACCGAGTAAATATTATAATGCTATTTTTAAGAGATTCTTTTACTTGTTTAACAATATATTTCGCATATATTATTATGAGTATACGACGAATGCAGTTGACAGTTGTATGTGATATATCTAGTAAATTTCGAGAATAAACTATGATAAAGGGACATGTTGTACTCTTTGATTTAAAATATGTGTTCACACTATTTGTAGAGACAAATTAATCCATTAATATTTCCGCTACATATTTATTCCCATTATACTATTTTATTAAAATTCAATATAGCCGATCAAAAATGATCTATGAATGTGGTTTACTTGTTAAGTTAATAAACCATAGGATTATCCGACTGAAAAACGATTAGTTGAAAATAACTGAAAAAGACAAAATCTGTATAATTTATACACATAGATAGGTACTAGTATATACTGGTATGTATAGCTTTAATTTATATTAGATCCACTAGTTTATTTATACTTTAAAGCAGTGGTTCTTTTTTTTTTTTGCGTACCACTTAAGTATATTATCAATCATTCGCGTACCATTAATGATAATAAATATAACGATCCAAATTTTACATGGTTAAAATAGTTAATACGCAGTTCATTAGTTTTTTTTTTTAAATAAGATTTGACAAATTTTCAACGAAGACCATGGATTTATACGTTTGATATTAGCGATGAAGTATCTAGTCAGTCTATTCAGTTTTAAGCGTGAACTTGGATCCAGATTGGGTTTACTTCGAAACTTGTTTTTTATTACGAGCATTGAGGAGAAACTAATTTCACAAAAATATGTTGTTGTGAATAGCATTAATCATTAAAAAAAAATACAATACTTTTCTAGACAGCGACGGGTATTTTTTATCTTGTGAAATTCGCCCAATTCTAATTTAGCGAGTTCCATTTTCAAACTTTTGTCGCACGGTAAGTCTCACGACAAAAATGGTTAGTGGTCTATAGGAGTGTCGTCCAAATGCATAAAAAAAATATTAATTTTTAATTTTTGGTTTTACCATATCACGTGGATTTCCGCGCACCACCACGACGTGTTCTTTCACGTACTACTTATGCTGGTACTATTGCTGGTACGCGTACCGCAATCATGAGAATCGCTGCTTCAAAGCACCACTGCAGAATTTCTTAGAACGGGCTAGTACCTATATCCCTCCGTGATCGTCGATCATTTCGTCTCGCGGGTTAGAAAAATACCAACAGCCATGGTATACACATAACATGTGTACTAATACGTGACTCGTTGTAAGTTTGTAACGTGTCCCTGCGGGTGCGATTGGATTTTCTCTAGGGATGCACCGAATTTCAACGGCCATGGCAGCGGCACCAACAGTCCTGTGATGATGTCCACCGGTTCGGGTGACGTCGGTAGATACCATCATCAGCAGCAACCCGCCGCGGTCGGTAACACGACCACGGTAAACGGCTTGTACGGATACGAGCGGACTGCCCAGTCACCGGTCAACAACTTTTGCCGTTTCCCGCCGTCGCTGGTTGACACCACGTTGAATGGTTACGACGAACCGCACGATCCGACCCTCGACCAACAAGTGAGCAGCTTACAATTAATATTATAATTATTAACGACACTTGAGAGGGCGGCACACCCGCACAGTGTTGTCTCCGTCTTACAAACGTACAACATGGCAAATATGCGTTCAGTAGAACTGATTTCGTGTTGCCAACTTCAATATTAGAGTGATTTGATCAAACTTTAAGGGAAGAAGGGGAAGTCTTGATTTTCATGTGAGGTATGGGTTTTTTTAAACCGTAAATTTTACATAGTCATAACTGGCGTGAAAATTAAAATTTCGTAAAAATACATTTTGAGAAGACATAGATAATATTATATGGTACTTTTGTTCCAGTTCCATAATGTGAAATTACTCTAATATTATAGTTAACACAAAATTAGTTCTACTTAACGCAGATTTGCTACGTTGTACGTTTGTATGACGGAGACTTATGGGTGTGACGATGACGCCCTCTTAATGCATGTTAGTGATATTATGAATTACGCGTTTATTCAGCTGTACCTCAATGTTTAGGTATGTTTGTTATGGAATAGTTGCGCTGTATAGTCTTTCGATTTTTTTTTTTTTAATTTATCATTTTTACTATAAAAAATTGCAAGCATGGTTATGAGCTCATCTGGGTTGACTATTCTGTTTTGCTATACAACTTTAAAATAGTTTTGTCGTAATCTGCTATTTACAGCACTGTATCCAAGATGAATATAGGAACTTCAGCCGCCCACCCCTCATCCAGAATGTGGGATAAGTTATAGTCAACTTCAACCTTTAGTATATGACATTTCATAATATTGACCAAAAAACGAGTGTGAATATATATATCAGTAGTGGATCTGAAGCTCGTTTAAGGAGGGGGCGAATTTGTATCATAGATTGATAGATACTATTACTCTGTTCAGCGAGAGAGAGAACGCCACGGCCCGACGAAAATCAGTTCACCCCTCACGTACCCAGCCTTTCCAAGCTGATTATTATTGATGATCAAATAATAATAATTGATAAGATATTAAAAAAAATACCTTTTTTGAATCATTTATTAAGCTTGAAGTTATGACTTATGAATTTCATATTCTATAATTAATGAATATAATATATAATTAAAGTAAAAAAAAGCCCAAGGGAGGGGTAATCGCCACGTCGCCCTCCCCCTTCTCAAATCCGCCACTGATATATATGTATTAATTATTGTTATTTTACTAATTAGGTATTCATAAACAGAAAAACCAAAATTAAACAACTACTCAAACCAATAATAATTAGAAGCCTCCTCCCTCTCAAAACAAGTTCCTGACACTAAGACATCGAGTGTAGTAGATATATTACGTATATCAAAAATAATATAGTAAAACCGCGTTAACATGCCACATTTTACATACCATTGCACAAGAATATGCGGTTTTATTTCGGTTCGAATAGTATTCCTGATATTATACCTTTGAATACACATCTTGTTATTGATGTTGTGAATCATGCATGTTAACAAGGTTTTACTATATATGGATAAGTGACTATACGATTATACGTATTAGTAATTATTACATTCACATATAAAAGCTGTAGATGCCGTGGGTGTGTATAGTATAAAATATGAAATATAAGCGCGCGTGAGTTTGATCGATAATATGTCATATATTAGGGGACAGCCGTTATTTCTCGAAAATAATGACATTTTTTATTGATTAGACTATGAGAGGTAATAAAGAGCATGGGAGAGGGAAAAAATATGAGTAAACATACGACGCACGGAAAAAAACATTGACGTCCCGCGGTGAACGTTCAGAGTTATTTTGAGTGATGAAAATATTCCAAGGTAAAATAAAAAATCGCAACTTATCATAATACGTTAAAATCCGCTATTTATCTTTCGGGGTGTGTACAGAAATAGCTATGAAAATTCCTTCAAAATAATAACTGTACGGTCCATCAAATTGCACATACAGCATCGTAATCATAATATTATAATGTCATAACTTGCCTCGTCACATCTTCGTCCGATTTTCATTCTTTTAATAATGTAATCGCATTTAAAATAATTAATTTAATCATATATACAGTCGTACATATTGTACTTTCATGCTCTGATCATTCCAAGTGACGACAACGTGACAATATTCCTAACGAAATAGTCTCACAATAAATTATAATAAGATTTTATTTAATTAATGACATTAATGTGTTCCAAGGGTCTGAAAAAATAACACGTGACCGAATGCTTTCATTGCCCTGTAAAATCAACAACTGATTATTGAACACATTAAGTAAACATAAAACATAGAATATCATTTCACTATTTATTGTTCTTTTGCATGTTTGATTAAGCTGTTTTACGATGAAAGAATATTATTTAACGTTCAACGAATTTATATTAACCGATTTTAATTTGATATTTTGTTATATGAATATTTTTTCATCGCTTAACAGTTTAATAAAATATCTGTTAAAAATAGACATTTTTTTTTCAATAAATAAATAATTTTAAAAAGTTTAATCGTTATGTATATTATATTTGTATATTAGGTGCCCAAGGTTGGTTGTAGGGATAGTAATAAGTAATAACTAATTATTTTTCTACAAAATATGAACAAAATTATCTAGACTAATAATTTTACGATGATCATTTTGTTTGCACATATTAAACTAAAAGTCATTTGAGTGGTTAGTATACATCTAAAAGTATCTAAGTTTAATTTTTTCAAAAGAATTTCATGATTAACCATTATTTATGTTATTATTATCAAATTATTTCAAATTAATTAAGTTTTCGACTTTTTGACAAATTTTAATGGATTGTTTTTATAACTAACAATCATTAATTAAATCTAAAATAGTGTACATTATACAGCATAGCATACTTGAAAATATTATTGAAAACATGACCTACTGATGAATTGTAAAACGATTTAAAGTTTAAACACAATTTAAATAGTTGGCATCGAATTAATTCTATGCGTCATCTGTATAGTACAACCTTTTATCATCTATCAATAAATTGTACCTTAGCACAATCTTTTATTTCATAAATTTTTAATAAATCTTTTTAGTGTGTTTAGCGTATTTACAATATATATATATCTATAAAATATCGGAAAATTAACAAAAATAAGACCGTGAAAAAAAAAAAATAAGTGCCATCTGGCAAAACCCCCATAAAATACTATTTTAATACCGTGTTAGAGTAAGTCATTAATTAAAATAGTCTCTAAGATAAGTTGTTGAGTACGTAATATTGAAATCTCTTGGTGGATTACCTGAACATTGTATATGTTTTGAATGATGGTGATTACTCACTTTTGATATTTTCTTAGGATTGCAGTTTTGTATCTATATTCTGTATGATATAATGTATATTTTAATGATTAAAACAAATAGCGGTTTGAACAGTCTGTGCAGCGTATTGGGACTCCGGTAGTTCAATAATCTCGAACGGCTAAAGTCCAAGTTTAAGATCTATGAATTTGGAAGGGGTGTGATGAGTTACACACGATGAGTAGGTAGATTATTTGCTGAAGCCTTGGGCTAAATAGTTCAATGGAACAACATGTTTTTTGTCACAAAAAAAAAAAAAAACAGGAATAATTATGATGCAATTTATTTTGTTGAATAATTTTGGATTTGGACCAAAAATATACAGGGTTATTTTTAAATCCCTTTCCGCGGTAAAGCTTCGGACTAACCTAAGCGTGGTTTTAGTAAGTTTTATAAGTAAAATGTGAAAATCAAAATTTTGGAAAAAATAAGAAAATATAATATAATTAATACTCAAAATAATTATTTAAAATAATTTTTAATTTTAGTTGTTAAAGTGTACTAAAAGTTGTTTACTCGTTCATACAAAAACAGTTTTATCGTTTACCAAACTACTAATTAGCAGATATAAAAATGTGTACGCATCGTAGATATAATAAACTAAGGAAATGAATAGTGATATATTTTAATATTTAATGTAATATAAACAAGACTTAACATATGATTATGTAAAGTATTTCTTATTTGTATTATTTTTGTTCTAGAAGTAATAAGTTTAAACAAAAATTATTATTACCTATGTGAATTCTAAGTCTATTATTAATATTAATTTTACGGTTTACATTTACTATGACAAGGAAAGTTTAAAATCATAATTTAGTTTAATATATTTGATATAATTTTGAATATTAAATTCTAAATGTTATACGATTGATGAACAGAAATTATCTAAATATTACAAATGGGTATAAGAAATAGTATTGAAAACTGTTTGATATTTATATAATGTTGACTATTGACAGGAAATAACCGGAAAAGTTCCTTACTTCAAATTAATATAATATAGAGACAGTACCTAATATATTTTTAAAACCATATACGTAGTTACTAATAGTTAGTAATAAATATTACAATATTATAATCATCTCTATTCTCTAATTGTAATTTATCGAGATTTTTGATTATAATATATTTGTTATTATATTTACAGTTGGTAGATCAATTTTCTGTAAATCACTATTCAATATATAACGATTTATATAGTTATGCAACATAAAATTTTCAATCATAAAGTTACATTTAATAGTTATGACGTACGACGAAAATATACGTAATGAATAATTGTTCTTAATCGAAATTGTTTATAATATAATGATGTCAAGGCTTATGAATTCTGTCTTTTAGTCATTTCGATAAAAATAACATACTCCCTTTAGACGCGAGAATAATTATATCAACGTCCGTCCTCCAATTGACAATAAATACAAATTTCAAGGAATGTCGCGAAAATTTGTTGTTAAATAAAAAAAAAATCACTCTTGTATATTCTCCGCCTAGCCTATGGAAAAACGTCCGGTTGTTAATTTTAGAAGGTCCTCGTAAGTACCCCGGAGTCTGCCAAGCCGCGTGGGCGATTCCCATACTATGTTAACTGTACACACCGACCAAGATAAAGCTCGCAGTAAGAGTACAGCCGTAGAAACTGAAAGCAACCAACTATATAACATAAGTCTTATTCCAGTGATATTATAGTGGTTAATAATTAAAAACAAAAATCTTTCAAAATGATGATGACCCATATTGAACCAGAACAAAACGTTTACGAGCCAGAAAATGCTCTACTATGGGTAAGTGGATAATATTATTAGGAGGCCAGTGAATCATTTTTTTTCGATAAAACTTTAATATCATTAATATTCATATGTACAGTCGTGTAAGCGTATAGCAACTATTACTACAAATCGCGTAAAATAAATTTTAAATTGAATATTTATTTTTCTAGCCATACAGAACAAACCCATTGGTATTGCCTGGTGCTAAGGTGAAGAGGGATCAGCCTAAAATTCAGTCTTACCTTCGTCATCATCCCAATCCGATGATGAGAGCAAATCCGTCACACCACGAGCAACCTATGGACACGTTGATGAAACAAAAGGTAAACATACGTTTAAAGTTTATTTATGGGATTGTTACAGTCCTTTTATTGTCAGGTCACGGATACGGTGTTACAACGGATAAGCAACGAAGAAGCTAAGTCAAAACTCGGCAGAAAGGTTAGGGGTCAATAAAATTATTGCTTATCTGTGATGTCCTGCTTAAAATATTTATTCTATCGTCTTATATTATTTATCTGTTATGTAAAAATGTAGTCACGAGACATTTTTAAAGTTCTTCTGATAATTAGTCGTTCGTCATTTTTTTTTTCATGAAAAATGGTCTACCAAGAAGTTTTGCTTGTTAATTTGTCAGTTTGTCACCCTTCAAATATTAATTTCTACATTGAATTTAATCATTAATTTAATTAATTTTATAGTTGGTACACAAACAATTTAACTCGCCAATTGGTCTTTACTCCGAAGAAAATATTGCAAACTCTATCAAATCGCAAACAGGATACACTCCGTAAGTTCTTAATAATACCGTTATTTCATTAGGTTTTTGATAAAAGTATTATGTAGAATTAATGCCATACAATTACTCATAATGGCAACCAATAAAATTAGTCACTAATATTGTTGACCTTGAAGCTGCTCCCGTAGCAATCGTTCAAGAGTTGTAACAAATGTATTCGTAAGGGTTTTGTTTACACGATATAGTCTCGTCTATAAATATACTATACCATAGAAAAGAACTGGCCCAGTAAATTGTATACGCGCTCAATGTCTCTATTTCTGTTCTGTCTGACCTAAATTGACCGTAACAAACGATTCGGCAGTCCGTACTATGAGGAACCAAAACGTTATTAATTACTTGACAAATTATACTATATCGTTCTATAATATTGTTTAGGGATGAGGAAGAAGAGAAATACGGTCGTTTGAGGTAAATTTGATGCATGAAGCATGTGTGAGGTAAAATGCATTTTGGAAAAGGAATGTTAGTAGCATGAAACTTAAGTTCAAAAATAGGTTTACATAAATTCGTAGAAGCGCTAGTATAGAAAAATAAGGAAATAATTGAATGTGCGTTAGTAAATTATATTTTATAATTGTTTCTTTTTAAACACGGCATAGTAAACTAATAACTTTGCTTATTTTTATGACCAAAGAACTCGTACTGCATATCTAATCTCAGTATTTTCATTGACCTGTCCTTCCTGGAACACAAAATCAAACTTAAACACAATCATCCATCCTAGTAGTATCCGCTATTAATCCTGCACACCTCTATATAATATACTGACTAACAAAATTGTAATTAAAAAGTTCTAACATTTCTTCTGTTTTTCTTTTTCTTTCGACTTAACTAAATATTCTTTTTCACACATTTCTTTACTAACACCATTCCCCTCGGAACCCTCTTTTTCTGACCTCGACCTTTAGGCTCAAGAAAACAGTGCAGTACGATCCAGCTAAATCTGAAACGTACAAAGCGATTCAAGAATCAGAATATGGAGACTCTCATGCCCAAGAAATTGCGAAGCCAGTGCAGCCAAAAGTATACTCGCCTGTCCAAGGAACGGTAAAAGTAAGTCAAAAAAGTTGGTTATTTGATATATAATACAAATATTGACATATTTTGTATTGCATTACAGAAGGTTCCAGTTAGCAATGGCCACAATTATAACGTAAGTATTTAACCATATTAAATATGTAATATATTTGATAATTTATTAGAACAAAATTTATTGTATTTTCAGCTAAAGTTAATTTTAAAAGCATTAAAATAATGTAATTTTTTAATTTCAGAAGTTGTCTTCTCCATACAATCCCCATCCAGGGGTAAGTATATCATTATTAAATACATTAAATAGATATAGGTACACATACCCACATTGGTCATAATAATATATAATAATGTATAAGTATTATTTTTTATTAACGTTTTTTTATAACCGTTCTGACCTTTTTGAATAAATTATAATTGCCTTTATTGATATAATTTTTAGTAAATAATATTTTAAATGGTTATACTATTTGAAAAAAATATATTTTATAGAAATTATAACACTTAATAGGTAGCGAAGATAACTTAATTCATGTAAATAACAATATGTAATGTAAAGGTACTGAATTAGGGTTTAAAATGTTCAATAATTTCAATATAGTTACCGAAACATATCAAAATACGCAGATTAAAGGATTAAACATTATGTGAAAAAAACATTTAAAAACAGTGATTATTCAATTAGTTTTTAATTTAAAGAAGTATGAAATACTTGATAGGTATTACTTATACATTTATTGAAATTAAAATATCAGACTTAAACTGTATTACAGAAAAATTTGATTCGTTATAATTGAATGGTATATAATTATTTATTAATAAATTATAATAATATAAGATTTATTTTGAAATTTTAGCGTATTTCTCCACAGCCTCATCCAACTGCACCACACTCAAATGTAAGCAGTGTGTTTAAATTTTAGTTTTTACTTAAAACAAATTTTCACAGTAGTTTTTTATCTCGTGGTGTTTTTTAGGCCGATTACGGAGTTTCCGCTGATGAAATCCATCAAAGCGGCAGTTTCAAACGTCTAATGCACATGGTTATGACCGAAAATTAAATATCAAACTAAAATAAATAAATAAATTATTCAATTACTGTATTTAAATTTAAAAGTAAGACAACAATTTTAGAAAGGAGATACTGATAAATTTGTATTATTTAAATCATTTAACATTTTTATACTGTCCTGTATATATTTATATAAATTGTTATCACCAAAATTAATTTATTATTACGTACCTACTGTGACTAATATAATTATACTTGGTTAATGTACGTAAAAGCAAATGCATGTATTGAAACATAGCGATTTATGAAAAATTGTTGAGTGTAGAATCTAGTCACACTTATAAAAAATTTGACTAACAATATGAGTATAAAATAATGTTATATAATTTATGTTATTGTCAGATATTATAATCTGTTATGTTTAAATATTAAATAGTTAAATTATTTTATTTATCATATCATGTTTTTGTTGTTTTTTCTCCTTACGGTTGGATTTAGTAATACCGCCTATGACCATCATAGATAAACAATGAAACGCAATTTCGCATCTAACCTAGTATTTTAATCTGGGTTCTAAGGTAATAATTTCCTTGATTATCTATTATTCTTTATTAAAAATGAGTTACATATTGTATAATTTTATGAATTATAATTGAAAATCACTTAAAAACGAACCACGGGGTGAGAAAATAGAATGATACAAACGGCACAGTATAGGTATTATATATATATATATTAATAAGTAAAATTTTCAATAGATGAATATTTGATGAAACATATTGCTTATTATATAATAATATAATATAGATCTGAATTTATTACTAGCACCATTATATAATAAATGGTCAACTTGAAATATGTTTTGATACATTTTATTTACCTATAATGAATATTACTGTATCAAATATCAATATTCAGAAGAAATTGAACGTGTAGTTGTTAAAAAGTCAATACAATCAGGTAATTAGCTTAATACAACAACAACTAATGTAATGTTATGCTATAACTAGCATAACATATACATGTTTTAATAATAATATAATATGTTATATAATTTACATTCACGTCAATAAATTATTTAGTCGACTATATGAAAAAAAATGTTGATCTTAAACTATATATCAATTTAGTATAATGTATAAAAATAAAGAAAAAATTATATTTTCTAGAGGCCACGAACGATATAGATTTAATAATTCTATACCTTTTTTCCTTGGCATTTAAAAATTTACTGTCAAAAACGTTGGTACATTTTCGTTAATTAATTATCTTTGCGTGCGTATGTACATATATACCCAATATCATTTAATCATTTCTAGCTAATTAAATATAGCATATGAAATGTAGTTGATGGTAACTAATATTTTCAAGTCATTTTGTAGGATTAATGTGGTGTGATTTGATAAACCATGCTGAATCCATGGTGTCTAGTGTTATTATAATTAATGTTATTGATTTTAGAATCAACGGCTTTACCATTTTGTTCAAATAATTTATACATATGATATTTTCATTGTATATAGGTCCTTTTTTTCGTATGCTCTACAAAAGTATCACATTTCTGCAGTTCTACCGTATAGGTATAGCGGTATAGCCATAGGCGAGACTACGGGTCAGGCCAGTCAGGGTATGGCCTGACCTAATACTGACTAAAAATATGTATATATTATATATTTTAATAATTATTTAGGCATTATAAATAATATCTTTATACATGTAAACGTATACATTTGTTCATTTTATATAATACTCAGACCCGTATTTAAAAATTTGGTGCTCCCGGGCATATAATTTATCCCCGCCCCCCCAAAAAAAAAAAAAAATAATAATAATAATATAATACTTATTATTTCGTTCATAATCGAGATTCTTTAATATTAAAATATAACTTATAAATGAAAATCGTTTCAATACTTTTTTTAATTAACAAATTATAATATCATAAAAATATAATTTTAATAGAAATATTTTTTATATTTTTCATTTGGCCCATTACCAAATAAAAGTGTCTAGTTTCGCCTATGGGTATAGCTAATTATTATTTTAATACAAGTATAGTACCATCGTATAATGTGTATCATGTATTTGTGTGTGTGTGCATGTATGTGTTACCTACACTATTTTGTATATTGAACACAAACAAAACCGTCAATATTAGTGTTCTCGTGATTAATACACATTGGGGCGTAACAACCAACAGCGCAAACAAATTATTCCGCGAAACAACGAATTACTATTGGTACGTCAGCAATAGAAAGAACAAGTTGATGTTTAGTTTTATTTTATACTATTTAGCCTATTTTGTACCTTTTCTGGTAAGGAAGCATATACCAGGAAATGTTATGTGGGTAGGCAGCTTTTAAGTACATACTCGTATATCTACACCATTGGTTCATTAAAATCAATACAAATTTAATAGAGTATTCTGCCCGTTCATTTTAATACATTTTTCTTTTTTTAACCAATGAAACTCATAAATAAATGTATTGATAGTTAAATTATTATTTGTTGTCTAAAATTAAAAAATGAATTTGCTTATAATATACATTATATTATGGATTAAATTTTATATTACATCAGATATTCGGATTAATATATTATATTACATTACAATAGTACTGTAGTTTTTTTCGGCTTTTAGATCAGCAAATGTATCAATTAAGTCTTGAAAGTCAATTTTTGATATTCATTTCGATTTATATTGATTTACTTAAGAATTAGTAAGAGCCAATACTTTCATGTTTAATTCATCATTTCATCATTTCGCGTACATAAAATACCGAAATAAATGCCAGTATCCAGATGGCTGAGTTAGTGTTTTATAAAGTTTATTGCCGTAGCACTACGTGGCATGTGTTCAAAAGTGTATATTATATTCATCGAATAGCGAGATTGTTAAAAAGTAAAAATGAACATGTTCGTTGGAACATTCTACAAAGTACTTCTCATTATTGAAAAAATGAATGGTTACCAATGTTTACGCGGATTTTGTAGTTAACGACAGGGCTATGGGTCTCGTTGTCTAGGGTGGAAAACATGGAAAAATTTTGAGCGATGGCAATTTTAAAGATTTAGGGGAATGGCAAATTATAATTTCGTAAATTTCACATTACAGACTATTGAGATCGACACTGATATTAACAATCTATGACGTCCTCTGTCATTTTTGAAAACCATCAGATATTTTTATAATATGTTTACAGTTTCACCATGGCGACACGAACGCCAGTCAAGTAACAGTAATAATTAGTAGAGCTCGGTAGTTATAGGAGCTAATATAATACAATTGAGGAGTGGTAGAATATGTGTTGCCTCTATCCTCAAATTCTTAAATACGCCATTGGTTAAAGGTGGGTTAGTATAGGGGATTTTATAATTTTTGGATATTGAAATCATTCATTTGATCACGTTAACATGACATCGATATAATATATAATATTTATATATATATATATATATATATATATATGTACCGTACCTCATTAACATAAAATTATAAGTTATTTGGAAAGTTAGATAAAAAAAAATGCAATTATTGATGGACTTTTTTTGCATGTGCAGAATTCCGAGATAGTGAGATAATAAATTGTGCAATACGAAAGTGAAATAGTAGATTCATAATATATAAAAATAAAACGTATTAATAGATTCACATAAAAGCTTCATACTGTATACCGGAGGTTTGGAAGAGTCCGTTGCATAACACAGGCACGTAGCCAGATTATGAGGCCTGAGAGGGCCTGGCCCACTAAAATATTGTTCTGGCCTTTAGGCCAACCCACTCTTTTCTAAACATTTTAACACTCAGTGCACATTATCACACGAATATATTTGTTTTTAAACAATTTACTAAAAGTTGATTTTTGTTGTTGATCTAGATTCTATGAATATGAAAGATAAAATATTGAAATATCTCTTGGTGAATGATCTTTAAAATTTAAAAGGAACACACGTGCCTGGAAGAGAATATTTCTTTGTAAAACACGCGAAACGAAGAACACTAATCAAGTATCAATAAACTATAATAATGTGGTGTTGAAGATATTAGAACATCAAAAAATCGTATTTACTATCTATAATGTGTTAATATCATATCATTATTGACAAACAATAATTGAAACCTTGGGGGGGGGGGAGAGCCGAAAATATTCATTAAGTCAGATTTACTGTTTCACCTAATGATTCGGCACAGTGCGGTAAATACGCGCGATTACCGATCACCAGCAAATATTAAACTATTACGAACATGATAACATGACATTTAAAATTAAAATCATTGAGTTTATGAAATTATTATCTTCATGATGGACAACAGCGAGGCATAATATATCGCCGTAACCGTGCCAAGTTATCTGGCAGCTGCAGCCTGCAGTGCACAACAAATAATTAATCTGGGCATGGTGTCCGGGATTTCAGCGACGAAATCGTGCCCTCACAGAATGAACCACGAATGCCAAAACATTAAGAATACAACCCCAACCATTGCATCTACTATAACCTCTACGGTCTGTGGGCGGAAACGAAGGTCTTTGTGCTAGAAGTTCGTGGGAAAAATTAAATAAATGCATATTAATAATAATTATCATATGTAAGCTATATATCGTCAGCCTAAGTCACAAATCATTTAACTCTAAAAATGCGATTTTCGGATTATTAGTGATGAAAAATCAGAAAAAAAAAAACGATGCGTTTAAAACTATTCCCGTTTCAGTCGAATAATTATTTTTTCCATGAAACAGCTGTTAAATAATCGACGACGAAATTAGCTTAACTCCAACGAGGTGATAATAAAGAGATATTATTTTTCATGCTAGATTTAGTTACACTGTCGGATGACGTAAATAATATGTGTATAACGTGCCTTTCATTAACTATCGCTTGTTGGTATCTAGGTACTTATTATTATTTGTCCCAACTATTGGTAGCTGATCGCTAATGACTGAGGTAAAAAAAAACTACAGAAATCATGTAGATAGGAACTCGACATTTTAGAAGAATAATATCTACATATAGTTAATACCACATGAATGTACTACAATTCTTAAATCATATTTATTTTGATTTATATCTTTAAATTTTAGATTTATTTTGTTCTTAATAAAATATGAACAATGCACAAAATAGTAATGAATTTTACTTTGACATCAGCTGAAGTTTTTCAATTTTACTCGTAAATAAATTTTCCAGCTGGGGTCTTAGCAATACATAGTATCATAATAATATTATAATATTATTTAAATAGCAATATGTCTTATTACACTTTTTTTATTATTTTTTAAACATTGTTTTTGGATGAATTGATTTTTTATTCATAATACAACGCTGCCGCTACAACAGAAGCATACAAATTATTATTTTCAAAGCTGCTTTCAACATACTTATCCTTTTCTAAGTCTCGTAAAAATCTTAAATTAGACCAAACTCCTTGGTTTTTCTTTTCTACGATTTGAACAATACAAACTATTTTATACCTGAATAATAATAATAATAAGAAAAAAATTAAAAGTAGTCGGCTATTATAGTACATAATTTAATATACAGTAAACTCTATGATAAAAATTAATTTAAAACTCAAGTGTCGGGCCGGTGGAAGACACAGGTAGTACAGGGTTATGCCATAGGCAAAATTATTGCCTGGATCATATATCGATATAAATCGTTCCACACAAATTTTTTTTATAAGCCCATAAATTCCAAATTTGTATGAAATTTGTCAAAATCGCGATAATTTGCATGTTATTTTATAGTTAAAATTCTTAAAATTTTTTCTGTTGATACTTAAGGTTTAAAATTTTAACACTGGGTTGTCTATAAGTTATTCTTCAAAAACCTAAAATTTTTATTGGACTTAAAGTAAAACATTTTATGATTGAAATTTAAATTTTTAGGAAATTGCTTAAAATAACAATTTATACTCAAACGATTTTAAATATTATTTGTTATTATTCGAAAAGTACAAGTCGCAAAAACTCGAAATTTTTAGTAGTTCTTTATATTAACATTTTATTATAGTCATATTTATTTCAAAATATACTGCTTCTTAGCAACTTAGAGGCATTTGAAGTATTCAATTATTTTAAATTTCATTTTTTATAGTTGTTGATAAAATAATTTGGCTGATTTAAAATACTTGTACATTTAATAGAAGATTCCACATAAGTTGTTTTTACTGTCATTTCAAAATTATTTATATCCATAGGCACATTTTTTTATACAAGCGTTTGAAATGCAAATATTGACATAACATTTCAATTTAAATATAACATAATATATTATATAATATAACTATTCTAGACCAACATATCATCTCCGTTCAGAATCGTTATTCGTATACAATGATACCTATCATTGAATTAAAATTTAACAATTCTATTATAATGACTAATGACCTATCCTATGAACGAGGTAAACTCCACTCCCAGCAGAGCGAGGCCCATCAGGTTCTTTTTTAAATATATATATTTTTTTATTTTAGTAGTTTTTAAATATTAAAACTATTAATATGAACAAAGATAATTTATAAGAATATTATAATACGTAAGTTTACCTTTCAAAATCTAAATCTCTAATATTATTTCTTATGTTCAATGACATTGTTTTACAGAGATTTTCTATTTCATATGCATCGTATTTAGTTTCTTCATTTAAATATTTTTCAATTTCATTTTTTACTATTACCATAGTTTTTTGTTCATCAAATGGGTTTTTCGATTCCATCCTGTACGTATTCTCATATTTTATGAATACTTCCTATAAATATTTATAGTTGTTAGAGCACTTATAATTTATATCAGCCATTGGTGAATTAAACATAATTTTTTTGGATTTTTTAGAGTTATTTTCATCTTATTCAAGTACTGTGCCTTAAATTGTCTATTACTACAATTAATTTTAATTAATATACAATACTTATTATTATATTCAAACTCATTAAGCGTTAATGTTTCAAAAATGTTATGCCTTAAATATTTTAAATCTATCGGATGGGAATTTTTTCTTGTAATTTAACAATAATGATAAAATAATTATAATTATTTATTTATTGTTGTAAATCAATAAATAACGATACCCAAAAAGTAAACTACAAAGTACAATAAATATGTATAGTAAAATAAGGAATATTAATTAATTATTAAATAGAAAATTTACATAATTGTTTAAACTATAAATGTTTTAACATGATGCATCAAATGAAATTAAAAATAAAAATAAAATAAAAATAACTTTGATATTTAGAATCTATTATTGTATTAGTGCAATAGTTTTTATTTGACTGAGATGAAGCAAAAGGAAGATTATTTCTAGAATTGTAGAAGAGAACTTTAAGACCAATTTTTCGTAATTTTTTAGGACATTCATTTAACATTTCGTAAACAAAATTAGCATAAAAAAGCTAATCGTCTGGTCTTTAGAGACTTTAAATTGGTAATGTTAGTAATCCCTTTAGTGTCATGGTTGAATATATTGGGTTTTTATGCAAAAACGTAGAAAATTTCTTTGGATCTTTTCTAGTTTATTAATTAAATAGGTACCTATATTTGATTATGGTTCCAAAATACTGTACCAAACTCAAGTGATAATCTAACAAAGAAATAATATAGAATTTTGAGGCATGAATGATAATTAATATCAATTTATGTGCACTTGATAAGTTTTAAAGGATTTTGTTTTTGTTATTGCATGAATTGGGTTATATTAATATTATACAATACTTCATTGCATATTGTTCATCCACTTAAGTATTTAAGTAGATAGTATTTTTTGCATATTATTAAGTTATTACTTCAGATGCATCATCATCTTGATCAGATCTTTCGTTATCCTTATTCGGATAGAAGGATAGAATACTATACGCATCAAGTATTTCATCATGTGTGTCATCAGAGTGATTTTCAGTAGACATAATTGTAAAATAAAGATGTACTTTATTCGATTTAATTAAATATTATTTTTATAACAATGAAAAATGCAATTGTTATTTATCTCAAACCAATATTTTCGTATCTTATTGATAGAGCAACTATATTTTTAAGCCAATACTCTATAAATTTAATTTAAAAGTTATAACTATTATTTATTTAAACTTAAGTCTAAAACTAATTAAAAACTAGACTCACTATAATATTGTTGATAAATTGGTACAATACATTTACGTAATAAAATAATACTAGAACCTTGATTGTCAATCAGTTCTATATAAATCATAGATACACATTGAAAAACATCAACATCAAAAGAACAGAAGCTAAACACGAAAAAAGAAAACTGTGTAAGTACTATATAAGTATTACAAAGATAAGATACCAACAAAGAAACAATAGTAGTTTTTGGTATTTATACTTAAGGTTACAAACTTTAATACAAGGTTATCCAAAAATTTTTCTTCAAAAAACTATAAAAAATATTTTTAAGATCGGTTGAAATTTCATAAAAGAACGATTTATCCTCAAACAATTTTAGATATACGTATTTGTTAATATTCAAAAAGTATAAGTTGTGGCAACTTGAAACTTTTACCAGTTGTTTAGATTGGCATTTTCTTTTCAAAGTATTTTATCAATTTTTAAGCTATTTAATTTTTATTTCTTAATTTTTTTGCTTTCAAATAATTGAAAATGTAGGTAGTAATAACATAGTTTGTTCTTATTCTTATTTAAAAATTACTAAAATACATGGGCATAAAATATAACATAATATATATTTTAAACTATCCGATCAGAATCGTATTTTATATACAATGATACCATTGATACCTATCATTGCATTCAAATTTAATACGTCCATTATAATGACCTACTGTTTTTTTTTTATTTCATATAGGTATATTTTATTATACTTCACTACCTATGTATTTCTATGTCAATGCGTATAATATCCTGTAGGATAACTGTTGCCGAAGGGATGTAATGGTGGTAGGGTCGTAGTTGTTATGTTTACGCGTAAGCATATTCACCTGGCAACCACGTGTGTAACCACCGTAAACATAATGTAAAGTGCATGGACGTACAATGTACGCTTCTTCGTTGTCCATAAATCACCACGGTTCATTCACATCTGTACGGATTCCGGTCTTCCTAGTATTCGTGCGGAAATCGACGGACCGCTGACATGTCTGAAGAAGACGTGATCCCGGGTAAGACAATAATATCATATTATTTACGGCAATTGATCAAACGCAATATCACGGCATTGGTTCTATAGACCCAAGTAATATGTAGCCGGACTTAATTCCGCTTACAGAACCATTGAAGTACTGTAGCATATTATTTTTATTATTTGAGTATGTGTAATAAATACCTGGCCGTGTAATTCCCCTACCGTATTATTTCCGGAAGTATGACACTATAATGTATATTGAAATAGAAAATGTTTGTACTCTTCACTTACCTACATACATTTACGTTCTGCCATAAAGATAGACGCAATTAATCACGTAGCCGGGTTTAAGTATACCTACTTTGTTCACGAATAATATTGATTGTTGGGGCCGTTTGAGGTGTATTTATTTTTTTGAGGTGAAATATAAAACTAATCGTCTATGGCCATGAATTCGAATATTTTAAGGTTAAAATATATAGAAATAATAATATAATCCACATCTACAGCGTGGGGCCGTGTCATTGTGTTAATATATGCAGAGCCATCATATAAATTAATGATTATTGACAATTTTGGTTATACATATATTATATATGTATTTAATAATAATAATAATAATATTTATTAATACCAAATTATAATTATAAACATGTTATAAAATAGATAAATATGTTGAACTTTGGTTCTCTTTTCAAAAGCAGAGCTTGTGCAGAAAATAGAGAATTGTGATACAAAGTCGTTAATAATTATAAGAAAATGAAAAATAACAAAATAGAGAATAAATAAGAACGCAATATAAATAAAGATAATAAAACATTTCAAAGTATTAGAACAAAATTATGTTGGATGATTATATCTTATAGGTATAAGCATAATTAAATATTATAGGTTAAGCCCATTAGGTGCCTTAGCCAAATGATGTAGATATGGTAAGTTATATTTATGAAGTTATGAATATTAAAGTAGCAAAAATAAAATAATATACAGTAAGAAATAGATAATTAAAAAGAAAACTTAATAAAATACAATATAAACAATACGTTACATAAAATTATTGAAGTAAGGCATAATTTATATATTTTTTATACATTTAAAACTGTTAAAATTATGAAAATTAATATTACATTTAATACAAAATGTTATGTACCTATATGTAGGGCTATGTTGCCCGAATACTGTATTCAGTTTGAGAACGATGACATTAATATTAACCTTAAAGCGAGTATTATAGTTATAACATAGAACATCAATACATGTTTTCATATTATAAAATAATAGGCAAATGTTCTTTGTATATAATGATTTTAAATTGAATACCTCTAATTCTTTATATAAATTAACAATAGGAAGTAATGATGGTTTATTGAATATAAATTTGAGTAATGAATTTGAAGTGATTTCAACTTTCAAGATTCCTAATGTGGATATTTACAAAAATCTTTCTATTTAAGTGCTTTTACATTTTAATCACTTGGTTTTTAATTATAATTATAGATATTTTATGGATATAATTAACCATAATTATTAATATTGGTAACTTAACATTTGCTGTCACATTATATTATAAAAATAAACACTTAATATAGGTATATTTTTAATTTCTCATAATACAAATATGTTTTTAATACTATTTAATAAATTATTTTGATAATATATTTTATACGATGGCATAAAAAACAATTATATTTGTTCCCTTAGGCAATTTTCGTTATTTAAATCGAGCTTAAATACAGAATTATTTTACATAAGGTAAACTCAAAAATATGGGAAGTCTTCAAACATTTGAACGAGAAACGGTTATCTGCATCTATATTTTATATCCCTGAAACTTTAGGTATTTTAGTTCATATTTTTAATAGGAAACCATGTAAGAACTTTTGATTTATTTAGTTAAAATAATTGCATACTTACTATCAATACAATATTTTTAAAATATTTATTAAAATTTAAAAACCAATAGTTGAATATTTGTTCTGTAGGGCAGAAAATGTATTTTACCGAATATTCTTACCAGGAAGTAGAAAAATAATATTGTTACGATGAAAATCTTGAAATTTACTACGAAAATAAAAAATATACTTATATTATGAAATATTAATTTATTTTTAGTGATGTACAAGGTTGAATGTTTTTTACTATTATTAACAACAATGTTAAAACTTAACGTCTTCCTATATATTATAAAAATTAACAACATCTGATTTTCATACAAATTAGTAAATACATTATATGAATAAAAGAAATCAAAACTCAAAGCTTGCTAGATATAATACGATAATACTATAATACCAAAACATGTATTGAAATCTAATAAGCAAACGATCTAAGTATTATTATTTTTATAATAATAATTATCGTTAAAAATGTACATTAACTAAACCAATAAACCTGACGTGTTTATTAATTATTAAATGGATTTATTTTATTATTTTCATTAGGTTTTAAGAGTCAACAATATCTATTAAAAATCTAATTTTATACGAACGTGTCAATAATCAATACTCAATTACAAATTAAAAATATTTATTAATATATAAAACGTGACATTAAAATGGTACAAATATTATCAAAGACAAGGATAATCTTACCAACGAGGAAAATTACGAAAAAAAATCACAAAGATATATAATACTCAAAAATTCAACTTAAGTATCATTTTAAAATACATGTATATATAGTACATACATATAGTGTAAAAAGATAACGATAAAAGCTAGCATACAACTCGTATGGTTCCAATAATATACAATTATATATGTTTCGCATATAAATAAACAATAAAAATTAATCAATAGTTATAAAGTAACATTATTTATGTTTGGAACATAGGTTTAAAGTAAAATATAACACTCTTTTCTTATCAGCTTATTATTTGGTAGTAATTTTCCTATTTTGTCTATTACGTTAATTTCATTTTTTTATCGTAGAGAGTATTTTCTATACTCTTTATCCATGCTATATCAATGATGTTTAAATTTAAACTATAACAATATATCAAGTAGTAATGAAATTTGATTTTAGACACTGGAGCAGTATTCACGTATGGAAAAAGCAGTTTTGCAGACAACATTCCGAGTCATTTTTTCATCAGAAATGATCCTGTAATCGAAATTAGCTGCGGAGAAGAACATTCTGGAATTGTTTGCAGTGAGATTTTAAGTTTCAAACGTTTTATCCTTAGATATGTTTATGACTTTTTATGGACAGTATATACAAATATACATATATATATATTTTCGTTTTAAGCCTCGGATAAAACGTGTATACTACGAAAAATTTTATTTCAAACGCATATAAAACCAATATAGTTGTCATATACATATCTACTAAAATATATTTTGATATATTATTTGATAAAAATTAACAGACAATCTTTTTACAAACATTTAAAATTTGGATTATTGAAGATTCAATTTTCTAAACTATTATTACTTTTAAGTGGACCTTTAAATCTTATAAAACAAACTAAAAGTGATTTAAAGCCTTGAAGAATAGTAATTTATTTTATTCATAAGGTTTTATAAATTATAAATTACATTTTGTTGACATTAATAAAAAGTCGTAATTTATTATTTACCAATAAATATACTATACATCTGATCGCGTGACAGCAATAAATTAGTAATTATTGAAAAAATGCAAACAAATTATTTGTTAAAAAAAATCTATTTAATAGCTTTTTGTTTTATAAGTACCTTGAATTTTTTTAGAAAATGGTCGAGTTTTTTGTTTCGGTAAAAATAGTTTTGGACAACTAGGCTTAGGGCACACGGAAAATGTTTACAAACCAAATTGTGTCAAAAGTAAGGACTATTTATTCATAAAAATAGTACACGCCAATTTTCAACAACCAACATAATTTGAAATGTTTTAACAGGCTTGAAACCAGATAAAGTGAAGCATATAGCATGTGGACGATCACATACAATTGTTTCGACAGGTAAATTTATTTATTTGTTTGATACAAATTTAATTTGTAATCGACTTTACTAAAAAATAATAACTAATCTGAACAATTTAAATCAAGTGTGTTAATAAACAGGCATATAATTTTTACCTTTTTTTTTTAATCAAAAGGTTGCATACTTACTTGTTTTTCCAAACTTTTATTAATTCAATTTTTACAAAATTCTATTTCAAATCGCTATAATTATTATAGTGAGTTATATTATTTATTTTAGGACTGCATAATATTATATACTTATATCCCATGTGACTATACCTATTTTAAAATAAGTCAGTAGTGCCAAAACTACAAAACATACTAGATGTCAAGATCTAGGATAGATAAACCACTAAAATAACTCCACCAAATCAAAGTTTTCTATTGTTTGTATTTTGTATATACAGCGTGGCCTTTAAAATAATAAAATAATACAAAAATAAAAATAAATTTACAAAATATTAAAAAATTATTAAATATTAGGAAATTGTATACCTACTCAGTTATTTCTATTTTATTGTTTTATTAAGTTCCTACGAACTTTATTAGAATTTTTTCATGTACTTATACGTTATTGCTTATGATTTTTATCGTCTTATTATTTTTAATATTCACCTATCTGATATATCAATGTAGAATGTCTATATCTATATTAAAACAGCAATATATATATATATATATATCTAATTCGTCATTAAGTCTACATTAGATCGACTTTCTCACTTTTTAAAAGTGAAATTTCACAAAATAGAATTAAACAAATTGGAAACATAAAAATCAACAAAATTAATTTTTGCTTATGTTAAGAACAAAATTAAAAAAAATAGTAGATAGTCAATCTAAAAATGACTTCATAGCGAATTAAAATCAGTTTTCAAAATTCTTATTGCATTAATCGATCGATCGGTAAGTTGGAAATAGAAAATGTCTAAATTCCTATATTGTGCGTATGATTACGATAAGATTATGATTGAAAATCAATCTTTGAATAACACTAATTATTAACATATCATTGGCATTTTGAGATTTTTGAAAATTTTTGGATTTTTCTGACAATAGAAGTTTAAATACTTACCTATTGAAAATATAATAATCTGGTTTGAAGACATGTCCGTGTATAACCTATATTGTTTATAAGAACAAAACGCGTAACTAATTGAACCTTCGAAAATTCGTATTTGATGTAATAGGCAACAGCAATGATTTACAAATAGGCAGTTCAAAAAGAATAATATATACCTTCCTTAGAAAACTTAACAACGAAATGTTGCTTCCTTAACCATTATAAACAACAATAAGCGTTTCAGCTCGTATTATAACATATCAATATATATATATCACCAAGTGTCAACAATCTCATCAATCATCTATATAACTATTAATAATTATGTATCGGCTTAAAATATTGTTAAATTTTTTTTTTCGTCTCGTTAGATAATAATACGGTTTATGGATTTGGCGATAACGGCGAAGGCCAACTCGGGCAGCCGGTGACAGACGTAATGAACAGTGATGTCCCCATCAGAGTTACTCAATTCAACGATAAAATCATTCAAATATCTGCCGGGTCGTATCACACGGCGGTTCTGTTAGGTCTGTTCATGCCGCGATCATTTTCATACATTGTTTTAATTTTTTTTTTCTCTCCATTAGAAAACGGTGACGTTTACATTTGGGGTTCGAACAACGAGAGACAACTGGGACTGGACGCAATTAACGATTCGGCCAATGTCAGGATACCTACCATAGTGCCGATCAACCATCCCGTGGTGTACATATCTTGCGGACATAGTCACACCGCGTTCGTTACGAGTAGGTTACCCAGCGCATATGTGCAATACGTCACGTGGACTCCTTCAAATTTTACCTAACAGCCAGTGACAAAATTTCAGATTTTTCTAGAGGTGGGGATAAGAATGTAGCTAAAAGTATCTCAAGTAACACTTAGGTTTATCGTCATACATACATGGTTCTCCTCAAAAATGTAAAAAAAAAACAACGGATAGGCCGATCTCGCTCCAATGAACTTCATACCACCGAGCTACCCTTATAATCAAATGGGAGCAAATCATCACTTTGATCCTTCCTTGTCAAATGGCACCCCCTAAAAAGTTGCACTATTCAAAATGATGTGGCTGTTTGAAGGATCGTAATATTATATAATAAACATGATCCTCTCTCACTTATCTATCTCTTAAATCTTATCCCATGTGCACCCTTCATTCCGAGGAAGCTTGGTGAAACCTGCACTATCTCCTTTTTGACCGTCCTAAACCTTTCTCTCTCCAGAATCCGGATGGACTGTGTTTGCGCCTAAATGCCGTATTTACGCCTATACGCAAAAACCTCGATTGCGCTTAAAATACGTTAAAATACTTGTTTGCGTCCATTACGTTACAAATCAATAAATTTGGCAACAACGTTTTCCCAATTATTTTCACTGTGAAATATTGGAAAATTTAATTTCTATATCAGTCATATTTTTTTAACGCTCATCCATCAATCATAAAATTTGTGGAAGTTCTAATAGAATTTCAAACAGATACATATTTAAAAATAAATCTTGCTAAAACAACAATAAAACAAATAAAAAATAAAGCAGTTATAAAAAAATACCAGGTTATCAACGAATTAAGAGATACATCAACATCAACAATTTTATCTTCATAAAAAATATAAGTAACAAAGTCAAAGTAACGCGAAAAATTTAAATTTAATTTTATTAAAAATATAATAGGTGCCTACATAAGAAATAACAACGACGCAACAGAACAGTAGAGGCAAATTTTTAACCACACCAGAATAATTCAATAAATTTTATTCTGTCAGTCCGAAGTCTGAAAAAAGTGGGACGAGAAATTTAAGTTTTACTACAATGTTGCCAAATTTATTTATTTGTAACCTAACTAGGCACAAATAAGTATTTAACGTATTTTAATTTTATTAAACGCAATCGAGGTTTTTGCATATAGGCGCATATACGGTATTTAGGCGCAAATACGGCCCTCCCCAGAATCCAGATTATTCTTATTCACTCATCTTTGATAACTCGGTCACCATACGAGTAATAATTATCTTTTGACTTTTCCTCAACTGTCAATTTCTTCCTGCAATCATATATGTATTCTCTTTTATCCTTCTTCCTTATTTTAATTATAGAACACGGTTGTCCCCCTTACTTACTCTGTTATTAATCCATGCAACTTGATCGTCATCTGCAATGTTGATTTTAATAAAGATACTTGAATTATACAAAAATAATATACATAATCCCATGACCCTGTGCCTGTATACGGAAATGCGTCTCAATGGACATTTAATACCTCCTATCTGTGAATATTGTTTGTTATTATGCACCTAGTGTAATTATATATTTTTACTAATTATAAATACATCCCGGGTTACGTAAACTCAATTTTTTCAGAAGTCGGATGTTTGTTTACGTGTGGCGACCGTGAGTACGGAAAACTCGGCCACGACCTCTGGTCGCTCGGCAAGGTCGATACGACCGAGAAAATCGTTCAAGTTGCATGCGGAGCCAACCACACAGTTGCATTGAACGGTAAATATAATAGGATAATTTTGAGTAAATTATAGTTCAAATTTTGCTACTATTTACTTGATAAAATCGCCGAATTAAGTATGTACAACTGTTATACGTGCATGAGGCAATAATATATATATATATATATATATATATATTTACACGACGGCTTGTATTAGGATTTTAGGAATATGGCTAATCACAAGTTTAGCCACTGTATTTGGCTAATATTTAAAATTTTAGACTTAGTAGTAATCATTATCCATCTGCATATGGCAAGTAAAATTATCCATATATCTAAATAGTTTAACGATATGTAGTAAAACAAATATTTCAATTTAAAGATAGATACTTAAAAAATTGATCAATTTGTTTTGTTATTTATTTATTAGTTTTATTACTATAAGTTAAACTGTTATGGCATCTTGAATTACATAGCAAAGATAAACTTTTATATTTACATTTTTTATTCATACAATATATAGTATAACCTTTACAAAAACATTTTATTGAAAATTTTGGCCTCCAGATAATGATAGAAAATTTGTAATTTTTCTCAGTGATTTGGATTTATCTGAAACATCTTCTATATTACAAAAAGGTTTTGAACGGACAGTAAATTAATTTCTCGCGTATAAAATTGGGTACCTAACTATACCATTTTCGTTTCCAAACTTATAACAATCATACTGATTACATGGCTCACCTCTATCCAACTACCTAAGACATTAATAAGCATTAAAAATTAAATTTCAAAATATTTTATTATTGTGGTAAATGGAAATAATTGTTTGGCTAATATTATATAGTCATTAGTCGATTGCGGTTGGATAATGTTAATTTTATCGGCTAGTGTTAAGATTTCCCATATTTTGTAATTTGTATTGGTAGCTATTGTTCAAAATTTTAAAATCACCCAAAAACATTTTTTAAACTTAAGATTACCCGGCTAATCTCAATATTAGCCGTCCTTCTGTCACTATATAAGTAATATAGCTATATAAAATCATATCAATGGTAAACCGCATGATTGCTTATTTTATATTTATGCTCACAGATGCGGGAAGAGTGTTCGTTTGTGGTAAAAACGACTGTGGCCAGATCGGTTTACGAAATGTCACGTCTCAAGGTCATCTATATCCTTGCCCCATCACCAACGAACGAATTGTTAAAATAAACTGTGGCGAAAGTCATAGCGCTTTTATTACTGGTAATTTTGCATTTATGTCGAGTTAAACAAAAGACGATATAATCTTTGGTTTTCATTTTATTTAGTTTTTCTTTTTATCGTTTTTTGAACATACTATCCCGTGCAAATCGAAAATTCATCTAATTATTTATAATGTGTTTTTGGATGCTGTCACAGCGAGTGGTAAGCTGTTCACTTGTGGTGACGGAAAGTATGGAAAGCTCTGCATAGACGTTAATCAAATAACAACTCCTATGCTCGTTTCGACGGTTGTCGACAAACATTTAAACGTGCAGATGGTGGGTGGTTCATCTATAAATATTTTCAATTTTAATTGATTATATTTGCGTTGATTATTTTAGGTCAGTTGTGGAGGTAACCATACATTGATCCACGCCATGCCTACAGAAAACGAACTTATCTGCAATGATAATGTAAAACAAATCAAATCTTCCGACACACTACCCCCATTAAAGGTTGCAAAAAAAATAATCGAAGAACGAAAAGAAAACATTGAAATATTTACGTCAATTACTCCAGCTACCAATGGTAATGATCAGGAAGTCTTGAATGTGGTTAAAGAAAATGTTAGAGTAAGTCAATACAATTATTTTTTATTCGTAGATAATAAACAAATAATTTTAGTTTTACCTTTTTCCGTGAAATATACCAGGAAATAAATACAGATTTGAATGATATGACCGATCAACAAATTCAAGATGTTAAAAAATCGTATAACAATAACACACCAAGTAACTATTATTACAATATAAATGTACATGCCTAGAAATAGATCGTGTGTGTAATAATGCATAAGTTAGTTTTTATAATCTTGTTAAATTAATAAAATATAATTTAGTTACATTGTTTTACAAACTATCATTCAAAATAGTTTGTAAGAATAAAAAAAATTGATCAGAATAAATAGATGATACGTGATTTATGTTTAATGCACTAGGTATTTGTTGTGACAATGATGTTAAGTGTATACTCCAGAAATAAAATGTTCTTAAATAATATTGGCTTAATTATAAAATATAACTAATTAAATAACCATACAATTTAGATGGGTAAACCATTTTTAATATGTTGCTAATTATAATACATATTTAGGAGAGAAAATAAATACTCATTGCAGAACATTGAACTTGTACGATATATGACGTGATTTATTGCAATACACTTTTAAATCATAATTATAAATGCACTTTTTATCCAAACATTTTACATCTTCTTTAAAAACTATTGTCTTATATTATATTCATTAAAAATTAATACCTATAAAGCTATAATGGCATAGCACATGGTAATTAAATAGTTTTCCACGCACACAGTACATTATTATATATATCATAAACATCTCAGCAAGTTGATTTTTAAATTAAATGGTTGAAGATTTAATAATTTAAAGAAACATGGTTAAATTTATGATGTCAGTGACTATATTATACAATATTATTAATATTATTTGTTTTATAAATATTCAACTTTAGTTAAAATTAAATTGAAATACTTATGACAAGTAAATGGTTTTTAGGCTATTAACTAAGTATAGGTATATTTTGTTTTTAGCAGAAAAAACAAACATAATCATAGACGACAATTCATTCGAAAAAGAAGAAAAAATAACAAATAACATGTTGGTTAGTAATACTAATGAGCAAAAAGAAAAAAAAATCGTAAATAAATCAAAATATCCTAAAAATGAAAGAGTACGGGTAAGTAAAATGTATTTTCAAACCCATTGGAATTTATAACATACTAAAAAAATATATTGTTATTATTAATTTCAGTCTCGTTTGTGTGTTGTCATCTAATTTTCTTGTCAATTATACTCTAAAGAATATTTTTAATTGAGTAATAAATCTACCTAGATAGTTATTGTACTTAATATCATGTTAGTATGTTACTACTAAGTATAAATATGTTTGTTATTAGTTATTAGTTTAGGTACCTAAATTACTTATTTTTACTATTACTTTCATCATTGTATACATTAAAGATTTAAAATGACTATTTTCATTAAATACCTACAATATAATTAGTATTAAATTAAATACATTTTTCGTTCAATTAAATTTTTTAGATTTGAAGTTTTTTTTTATATTTACTTTAAACAGCTTTTTGTATGATACAGTTATAACTCGACAATTACAATAAAATATTACACTAGTTAAAAGATAATATTGAGTACTGTTTTAGACAGAATCAAAAAAAAAAAAAACATATAAATATACAAAATGATATGTTGATAAAAGGTGGAATAATAATAAGAATGTAGATAGGTACAATTAATTGACTATATCGATTTTGATAGTGAGGTAGAACCATGAACATATAATAATGACTGGCCACTGGATAAGAAAAGTGAATTCTTACTGTCGCGTTATTAAACAGAATCGCCACCAAGCGCTAGTAGTCGGTTCGCCCTATTAATTCATATTTCAATTACGAAATACACCAATCAACGGGCATTTTGTTAGCAGAATACCAGACTTTGGTAGTATTCCGGTATATTTTTAAGTATTTCGAATAATTTTTAAATACTTTTTTTCAGGAAAGTACTCAATACGGTATTTTGAATACTTTTTACAGTATTTGGAATACTTTTTTTCTTGTATATGCATACTATTATACATTACTAATTATTACTAATTAATTATACTAATTTGAATATAATTTATAATTAATAGTTAGCCATATAGCCGTGTATTATCGAAATTATAATAATGTTCATTTTTAAACACAGATTTGAAAAAATTTTATTTTTGCTATTGAGATCTAAAAAAAAAGTATTCGAAAAATATTTAGAATACTTTTCGTGAAGTATTCCGAATACTTAAGAATATTATTATCATAAAGTATTCAAATACATATAATTCTGAATACTTTTTTCATAATTATTTGGAATATGTATTTGAAATACTTTTAAAAATTATTTAACCCAAATCTGCGAAATTCTATAATTACTTAATATTAATAGTTATAGGCATATTGTCAATTATTATTTCTTAGTTATTACTTTTAGGTTTGTATACAATAAAGTATTAATTTTGTTAGAGCCTTGAGATTAAAAAGAAAAATATTAAAACAAATAATAAAAAATTAACTTTTTTGATCAAATTAATATAATATAAACATTATAATTATAATATACACATTAATTAACAAAAAAAAAAAAAAAAATATAAAAACAACATTAAAATTTTAACATGGTACATTACTAAGTTTTTGTTAATTTTTCTACTTTTTTTTTAGTCATATTATCTTTCTTTACATCCGAGTTGTGCTTGTAAGAAAACTGCCTCATCCTCATATTAATATAATATCTAATACTAAATGCAATTATTTACTCGCTGTGTTTAAAGCAAGGGCATGTTGAAAAATTAAATACTATAGTGACTATTTTTTTTTTTTTATAGTCTATAATCTAAATAGTAAATTCTATATAATATGCCATCAATATCAATATATTCCAGAACTCAATAAGAAATAATATTCATCATTGCTCATTGGACATTGGTACTAAGTACATAATGTACTTAACAATATTATAACATAGCCGTCGTAATTATATTATATAATATACAAAGCGTTACTAGGACGAACGCACAACTAGAGTTTCGACGGACTGATAGGCGACACTAAAGAATCATTATTTAACACAATCGATATAGGAAAGTGCATCGGCATGGGTAGAACATAATTTAGAGAACGTTAGTTGATTACCGATAAAATTAATACTGAAATAATAAGATGTACATGTATATTATGAATACGCATGCGAGAAAAGAAGATAAATTAATTACGGAATCCGAGTGGTTAAAGATAATCATTTATTTAGGACGGACGTTAAATTTTCAACTGTAATTCATTTTTCTAAACGGTAGTACCTAGGCTCAACTATATAGGCAAAACTATAATTAATATGCAGAAATGTCCATTAAATAATTAATTCTTTATAAATTACAATCATAATAATGTACAACTACTTATTTATATAATCCATACAAATGAACAGTAAAATATGATAACTATTGTAGCCTACCTATATAGTCTATAAGATCTGGCAATGTAGTCCACTAAAATAAATTGAGTATCAATTACAGGCATTTAAAAACGTGCTTGAAATTCAATATTTTAAATGTGTTATTTGATTGTATACATAGCCGCATAGTTATCGCCTATATTTTATTATTTTATCCTTATGGCTTAACAACAAATCAACATTACAGGAATTTAAATTTAGCTTATAAATACTAATATTTTTAATATTAGCTATCAACTGTGACATATATTCTTTTATCGTAGCCACTAAGTTATCAATTATTATTATGAAAATATTTTACATACCTACAAACTTATAGACTATAGTATATGTACCTATATAGTATATATACATGATTATAAACGGTTTATACCTTATAAAAATGTACCTATATTTATATATTTGATACAAATGTTATAAAACAAATATTAGAATTAAATTATTTAGTTAATACTATAGGTGAACTTATTAATAACTTATTCCTACTTATTAATAATTTAGTGAATAAAATGAAAAAACTTTTATAAGTTCATCATCAAATGGCTATCAATTATTTAATATTTTTGCGTTTTAACAATATTGTACGAGTGCATGGATAATGGTTAGTGAAGTAATGACCAATGAGTACCTATTTAAATTATTTTTAAAATTTAGGTTATAATAAAGAGGTACTTAATAAAGGATAAAGAAAAAATAATTTGTATTATATAGGTAGGTATATAAACAAATATTAATATTAACTAAGTAAAATTTAAAATTTACTTTACAATATTATATTCTGTGTCTGCACCTATTCAATAACAATATTTTAAAATTGTACACTTGAATAGGTACTCAAAAAAATGAGAAAAGATTTTATATTTTATAAAATATAATAATATTAGAATTCTAAATGTATTAAAAAAATAGGAAGTTGAGTGCACCTCGTATATAGGATAGAACATTATAATAAATTTGTTAAATCTGAATGCAATGCTGGGTATCATTGCATACGAAAAAACGATACTGAATGGAGATGATTTGTTAGTTTAGAGTAGGCATTAAGTATATTATATTAGGTATATAATATAAATGGTAATATTTGATTACGCTTATAAAAAATCGTTGTGCTATTTATGCCTATATATTTCAACATATGTTTGAATGACAGTAAGAACAACTTCTGTGATATCTTTTATAAAATTAAAGTATAAAGTATTTAAAGTATTTTTTCCTAGTGAAATTTTTTTTTTTCAATAATCATGAAAAAAAAACTTATAAAAATCGAATATTTTAATTACCTATAAATTGCTTTAAAATCAATATAGTATCATGGAAAGAAATTTGTTTCCAGAAAATATCCATCTAAAAAACTAATAAAAGTTTCAAATTTCTACGGCTTATACTTTTTGAATAATAATAAATATTTAAAATTGTTTGAGAATAAATCATTCTTAATTAATTCTTAATTTTATGCATTTTTGTAAAAATTTAAATTTCAGACGTTAATAAACATTTTTTTTATAAGTTCGTTAGAGTTTTTTTTTATTGTTATTTAAAGAAAAACTCATTGATAACCTTGTGTTAAAATGTTGAACCTTAAGTATAAATACCAAAAACCTTATGAATATTCAATTACAAAATAACATACAAATGTTGGCAATTTTATATATTTTATAAGAATTTGAATTTTAGGGGCTGATAAAAAAATTTGTGGTAAAAAATTTTCAATTTTTATTAAAAGCGATAATCTCAACTTATAATAGACCTTGAATTAAATGTTCAAGATTTTCTGAACAGCCAAATTTATTTTATCAATATTTAAAAAATCGATAATTTCAATTGTCTATATAAATGTAAAATAAGTCACAATGAGTCAAAATATTTAGAAAACTTAACTATATGTATAGAAAACGCTTATAAAAATGTTTGGTAAAAATTTCAAGTATTTACAGTTTTTCATTTTTCAGTTAGAGCATTTAAATAAATGTATTTTGTCAAATATGTAGTTTTGTTTTCCGTAATTTTTTTATTGTTTTTCCTTATGTTTTTGAAAAGTATTGAAAATGTTTAATTTTTACCCAAATATCATATACATTCACTTTTCTTTCAGTAAAGTTGCTTTTTAAGGAAATCAAATCATTTTTACTGCCCAAATAGGTGTCATCAGGTACAAAAAAAAAAAAAAATAAAAAAAACACAAATCACTGTAAAATCATTACATTCACTCCGTTCAGAATCTAAAACAGACAAAAAATTAGTAAAGAAAATAAGTCATAATCAACAAATACTCAACAATAAGTGTACTAAATGTTGGTAATTTTAATATGTACATAGGTAAATTGTATTTATATAATATGGCACTAATCGTGTTGGTGACCCATTAGACTAAATTATAATAAATATAAAAAATAAATTATAAATTTATAAATTTATTTATAAAAATATAAAAAATAATACTGATGGAACCAGGGATTTTCTTCAAATCACACATTTCAATTATTAATTTTATTATCTTTGGAAAATGGCGTTTCAGATCATACTGCACCAGCAGGCATCACCGATGACGGTAATATTCTATGTCAAATAAATATTACCCATCTAAATTAGTTTTATTATACCGACGTTTATAAAATATTTTAATTTTTATTAATATCCAAATTTTATTTCTATACATTTTGCTAATTAATAATAATAAATAATACTGAAACAAAATATTTTATTGATATTTAATTTTTATACTATAGTACTTCAAACTTCAATAGTGAAACAGTGTTAAATGAATTTAATTAATAGTTTAAAATGAACGACCATATTCGAGAAGTCTATTCAGATTTAAGCGAATCACGAGTGACAACTCGTGGCCGTACTACATCGATTTTATTAAGGTAAGACCCCTAGATATAATATATTATCTTTAAAAGGGTATAGAACAATGGTATTACGAACAGGATTTTTTTAATCCTGACTTGTCATCATTTATATTACGAGTACCTTCTTAAACTTTTTATTAACATTTATTGTTCTAATATGCAGTAAAATTGTTTTTCATTTATATTCTCAAAATTGGGACTATCCATTCCTACATAAGCATAAAACATAAAGTATTAGGTGACTTTAAAACTCGATTCCCAGAATATAAAATAATACATATTCATACATTAATATGATGTAGTTTCAAAGTACATATTATAATAACCTACTAGCCGTGTAGTGAGTGCAATTACTATAAATTATAATTTAGCGATAAGCGATAATAAACATTATATTATTAAACCCACACAAACTGAAGCTATAATATCACATAATTCTAATCATCCAAATTTTTAAAAGATAACAATCTTTTAATTCAATAATATACTTGAACATATTCCATTAAATAAACATAATTATCACGAGCTTGATAAGGTATCTATAGTATAGCTCATTCATTTTGTATTTATTTTTATGAGTTTTAACAATTTAAAAATTGTTGTTTTATTTTACTTTTTACTATTATGTATTTATTTAATTTTCTACACCAATATTTAGCAAGTATTACTTATGATAGATTTGCCAGTTCATTGCCCAAATTCTTATACGACGATTTTACAGGGTAAAAACAATTTTGCGTGTCCTGTAATATGCTATAATGTACAAACACTTATTTTATTACAAAGAAACAAATATTAAATTTTTATCATATAAAAAGCATAAATATAGTAAAACTACTTATATTTTCTATTGGAAAATGTTGTTTCGCGGTGTATAACGTGTTTCAAATCAAGGTGTGCCGATGTCATCGTTGCAGCCGTTGTATTTCAACGGTTGAAGATCATATTCTCATAGAAATATGTCTATGAATATTCTATGTCTAATGTTTCTCATCTAATTATTATTTGTCAATACACGTTTATTATGGTTGAAATCTGTTATACATAATTTATTTTACGCCTACCAAAGTAGTAGAATAAAAATCCGTTTAAAAGTTTTGGTTTAAATTCTCATTGCGGTTTGCCGGCAGCGTGTATTGAGTGTAGTAATTATAATATAGTGTTGTATATATTTTATAACGAATATTATATTGTTTTGTATTTTGTACAACACATAGATAATTAAATCACCGTATATAAATAATTCATATTTAATATAGGTACAGAACTATTCAACTATGTATTCGTTTAGGATTGAAATTACTATATTACATATCTATCGGTTGGCCAGTCTGCACATCAACAAATGTGAGTTTTTAAGTATATTATTGCCTATCGAATGTCTTCCAAAATAAAATAAATACCATTAGAGCCCGAATTTAAAAGCAAAATGCTTATTTTTTTGGTAAGCCTTTGACAATAATTTCCAAGTACATAATTTGTTTTATGAAACAGATATTTAAAGTGGGAAACGTTAATTTTGAATTATCAATGATTTTTTTCACATAATATTTAGAGCATTAATTAACATTTTAGTATTTTACCTCGTTGATTTTCTTACTTTTAAATTTAAAATTATATTTTTACCTAATACAGCTACATAATTCAAATAATAAATTTAACTGATTTAAAATATAATAATTTAATCTAATTTTCATTTTGACTATTTTTTGAGGAATCTATCTACGGATTTTTAGGCATTTAAATTCGGACCATATATTATAATTATCTAGTTAATTAGATTACATTGCATGATAAAAAAAAATTATACTTTTTTCTAGGTTTGACGACTGAGTAAAATATTTAATATCAATTTTTAATTAACGTATCAATTAAATTTATGTTTCTTTAACTATTAAAATTTTTAGATTCTGAACGGAGTGATGGAATCTATTGGTTTTACAATGATGTGTGTTTTTTTAGATTCTGAACGGAGTGATGGAATCTATTGGTTTTACAATGATGTGTGTGTTTTTTTTTATTTTTTTTTTGTGTCTGAGGACACGATTTTTGGTAGTAAAAATGCTTCGATTTTCTTAAACAGCAACTTTTTTAATAGGAAAGTGAATGTAGATGGTACTTGGGCAAGTCAAAAATCCAACTTTTTCAATATTTTTTTAAAAAAATCGAAAAAACGATAAAAAAATTACGAAAAAATGAGAAACTTTACCCAAAACCACGTTTTGACAAAATACATTTTTTTTAAATGCTCTAACTCAAAAACGAAAAACCGCAACAACTTGAAATTTTCACCAAATCTTTATATTGATGTTCTCTATATGTGGTTAAGTTTTCAAAGTATTTTGACATTTTGACTTATTTATAGACAATTTAAATTTTCGATTTTTGTAAATTTTTTTTTTTTAAACACCTATAAAATTTAATTGGCTGGCCAAAAACTCTCGAAAATTTAATAAAATATTTATAATAAGCTTAACTTATCTTCAATAGAAAATAACGGTGATCGTTTCTCTCAAATTTTTTTTATAAGCTCATAAAGCTCAAGTTTCTATAAAATGTGTCAAAATCACTATAATTTGCAAGTTATTTTGTAGATAAAAATTCATAAAATTTTTTCTGTTTATACTTAAGGTTCAAAATTTTGACGCTAGTTTGTCCATAAGCTAATCTTCAAAAATATATAAAAAAAAGTTCTACTGGACCAAAAGGAAAAAGTTTTATGACTGTTTTAAATTTAAATTTTTACGAAATTTCATTATAATTCAATTTAAATATAAAATACTATATTATTATATACACATTTTAGACAAACATATTAACTCCGTTCAGAATCGTTATTCGT
>JAIPRK010001650.1:0-49932 GCA_025469195.1 Chaitophorus viminalis
GAATCGTTATTCGTATACAATGATATCTATCATTGCATTCAAATTTAACAAATCCATTGTAATAATGACCTATCCTATAAACGAGGTGCACTCCACCCCCAACTGTACAGCAAAGCGAAGCCCATCCATTTTTTAATTTGGTTATATGCACATTTTCTTCATTTGTAATTGAAAACGTGATAGCTTTATTTTGATCATAATTTATACAAACGATATACACGATAACACGTCCAAAATAACCTCTGACAACACCAAAAAACATAGAAAAATTCCGTAGACTATGTATATACTTATTCTATAATTGAGGGAAATATAATTATTTTTGGAGATGATTTACATTTTTATGCTCATAGAATGTAAAGTGAGGCTTTACGTAGTGATTACAAATTACTATTCAAAGCATATATAAGATTTTTTATTCAGAATTTTTCTTTTGATTTTTACAGACTCGTGGCATTTATAGAAGTGATTTATGAAACGACGAAAATAAAAAAATAAATGGGTAAACCTTTGCAATTTTCTAAAAAAAATAAAATAATAACATTATAGTATGTCATTATACTACTTCGGAGTATATTTAAAATGTTTTTAAAATTAAAAAATTAAAAAATTAGTCAACCTCTTAAATCTTAATTATTTACTGTCTTTTTATCAAATATTTTAATATTTTTGCCTATGTACGACCCCTTAAACTATCAAAACTGATAATATTAAAAATATAGTTTTTTTTATGGTAAGCTTTAAAAATAACATTTTATTGAGAAAATATAATTTATCTATTGAATTTTAAAATACGTAATTTTAATATCCTTTCCCAAAATGAATATGACTTTGATATCATTAATTATACTATGGTATATATCCAAGTGGAAAATACTTTAAAATTCGTTTAAAATATAAGACTGTTAATATGTTAAACAGAAACCAATACCACAAAAAGTAGTACTCAAACAGAATATTAGAAATAAGTGAGATGAATAAGATGTGTTATTTTCCTTAAATATTGCTTATGATATTTTATTTATTTATTTATTTATACATTATAAACGGTTAGGTACCCTTTGGTATTAATATAGTACAGAAAGTATATAAATTTTCAATATCACATTAATTTACAATATAAGAGTTAACAATAATTAGGATAGTAATAATATGAGTATGAGTACAATAAAATACAATAGTAATAATGGTGAATAATAATTGATTAATTAATAATTTATGACATGAATATTAATTTAACATTTAATAATATACAATTTGGTTAACAGATAATAACACATATCAACTTTAATATTTGCCTTAATCTTAATGATAATAATAATAATAATAAACATAGTATTTCATTTATTGCTACATTTAAACCTAAGTATACATTTTGCTTAAACAAATCACGTGACATAAAGAAGAAATCTATGTGATCGGCTATAATATTGCATAATGAGAGAGCTCTAGGGAAAAAAGATGCGGAACTGTAGTTGTTTTTATAAAATGGTACATGGAACAAATTCGATTTTCTTAAGTATCGATTTGGTGTTTTAAAATCAATCATAGATAGCAATTAAAGGGAATCAATAAGACCGTTCAGTAAATCAAATATGAACATAATATCTGCAACATTCCTTCTAAGTTCACAACTTGTAAATCTGAAAACATATTATATTATAATAGCGCCTCTCAATAGTGTAGTATATTAAGTAATTAGCAATTATAATTATTCATTAATTAATAGTGCATTTAATTTACCAACATTTTATTTTTGTATAATATGAACTTGTAAACTATCATTGCAAAATATCTTGCTATCGATTACTTAATTTGAAACTTATCATGCAATTTTTAAGCAATATTGTTTTTATTGTAATCTATTATGCACAAGCGTTCCAAATGCATTTTTATACTTACAGACAAACAATAACCATAGCCTATAGGTGTATCAACTGCAGATACACAATTATAAAGTATATAATATTGTGTATACAACATTGACGGTTTTTACCGAACACGTATAGAACATAAAAAATTGTTAATAATTACCACTATTCGACATGATTCTCTTTAATTAGTGTCGTCCTAATTTTGCAGAAAATATTTTTTCGTACAAACAAATAAACCGCTACGCGCGAAAACAATAGAATATTAATTTATTATGTTTCGTAGTGTAATGTTTAATTAGACGCGTAACGATGTTGAAACAATGTGAGAACAGCCATCGCAATGCACCGGTATACTTTGAAGATTAGTAGCAGCGATACCTAACTAAATAAGTTCGTGGCAAAAAAAAAATGTACATCGATGTGGAATACTCCCGAATTTTCAAAATAAATGTACGGTTAATGAGGCTAATTAAAAAATAATAATATTTTTTTAATCGCATTCAATTATAATTTAATCAAATTTATCTTATTGAGACTCTCATGTTTACTCTATTATATGTATGTATGTATGTGTATGAGTGTATTTCCCAATCTTTAACGCTTTATCAGAAAACATTTTAATACCTAAGATTACTTATTTGTAGCACCGTATTTGTGTTTTTCACGAGGATACTTGCAAGTAAATCATTTGGTTTGGTTGGATCTGATCTGAAATCCTGATATTTCTAATTCGAAAAATTCTCGTCGGAGCGTTCTAATTAATCGAAACAAATGAATAAAAATTACAAATATCTAATATTATATATCATCGTTAAACCATCATCACTTTGCTCAGAATCTCAAATATCAGGCAAAAAGATTGGCGAGGAAAACAATACGATGGGGCAAAATGTTTACAGAAACATGGGACAGTCGCTGAAAGTTTTGACGAATTATTTTTACAATAATTATTCACATTGTTTGTTTCTCGGAAAGTCCTTTTCGAAAGTGTTTTTATTTATACGAGTTGGCCATAAATGATTTTTCTACAAATACATATTACACTGCATATAAGAATACAGCAATAATGTGATGTGTGTATGCCCATTATAATGTATTATTACTGTATTGTCACTCGTTCGTGCCATTAAAAATAAAGTAACGATAAAAAAATATTTCCTTCTTCTGTTCGATAATCAACATTATACCATACCAGAACATTATAAATTACGAACATGTTATCGAGTTTTTATACTACGCGCGTACATTGATATTGCAGGCAGCACGGCAAGCGCACGGATTGTACACGCGAATGCTCGTGTAAACGATGTATGGAACACGATGAGTATACATGCGTCGTAATATTAGGTGTAGAGGAGAGTACTACATAAGTTCGATCAGAGGATCGGTTAAGTATGTTATTGATACCCCGAAGAGGATGAAAAAAAAAAAAAAACACAACAGTCGTGATCTTGCGGAACGCGGAAAATGACCTTGGCATTAAAGAAAATGATCCATTATAATTAATATAAAATGTAATTAAAACCAAAAATTAAATATACTAATAAGTATAATAAAATAATAATGCAATCTAGGATATTTTATTTTTTAATCATCTTGTACCACAGTCTCTATGTTATACATTGTGAATGAAAAATTAAAATATATATTTTTCTAGCTTTGATATTAAAAATTACCTGAAGACCAAAAAAAAAAAAATAACATTTGAAATGAAAATAATACGTTCTCTCTGGTTTCCCGGTGAAATTCAATCGAGTTGTATGGAAGATTGTAAAGGAAAACTTTCCGTATGGAAAATGCAAGTATCCGATATATATCCAGGTATAATATAATTCACAATAAGCTCCCCTAGTTGTATTGCATCGTAAAACTCTTGTTCGGTCTTAAAATTTGAAGACTATTGTGATTGATTTTGTCGTACATCTATTACTGGTTTATTGTGTCTGTGCACCGTGAGGCCCATCGCAGTGGGTGAGTGGGCATGGGGGTCACACGAATTATGATATTTTTATAACTGTTAAACATTTATGACTACAACACGTGATAACCTTCTTGTAACCATATAGTTCACGTATGAAAAAAAATAATAAAAAAAAATCAACAATTCAAATTCAAATCAAACAAAACGTAATTCTCGGTACCTACAAATAAACAATATCTTCTATTGATTATTCTAATATAGTTTCTATTCTTTCAAGACAATACTATAAGTGATTAATATTTTTTCGATTAATATACTTGTGGTGTTTTTGTGTACAAGTTATAATAATAATAATAATAATAATATGGTTTGCAATAATTATTTAACCTGCAGATTGTTGAAATTTCATTATTGTTAAATCTGAGTGGAAAATTAGTAAATCTCCAATCCGCGAACAATGCGGTAAAAATCGAACGAGCCATCATTCGGAGGTATATATTACAATATTATATTATGTTAAGTTCAATATTTTAAAATGATTATATCTTAGCACCAAATAAAATTATATTTTGGCAAGCTCACTTAATTCGTCGTGCAAAAGGAAACGATATATTATTTAATGTGCATTATTAATATGTTACCGTTGTTCGCGTTGCGGCTGTATAGAAGTGGAACTGTGGAACAATATCGAAAACAATTAATTCGATTTCCATATTAGATGATGATACCCGTGTTATTATTATCAATTACGATACTGTGGGGATCAATTTCATAACTGCACACAAAGTGACGATTTTTCAATATATTATCACGAGTGTATTTTAGATGTACGCGTATAATATTGTACAATGTCATGTCGATGCCATGACTTGTCTAGATTTTTTTCGCACCGAATAAATATGTCAATTAAAATGCATCACATACTTTTGTTTCGACGCAGACAATACATTGTTTAAATACATATATAGTATATGATTCGAGAATATATAGGTATTATTATATACGTTTACCGAGTAGTTTTATTATTATTTGTTGTTTTTTAACGACAGAAACATTATTTAAATTGAAGGTTTTTTTATTGCGTACAATATAATACGTATTATTATCTCTTATTACATCATGTACATATTAATATACAAACGAGCACGGTATAATGGCCACCGATGTCAAATAATACGGACTTCCGTATGTCCGAAAAACGTTAACGACCGCGTTCCCAGTGCGTTAACGGTATACATTTTTGTTCTACATAAATTTCTAAAATTCAAATTTTAAGTCTAAGATATTATAGATATTATAAGCACTATACGTATATAGCTACTGAGGTTTACCAAAGATTTGCACGGTACACGGTTTTCTTTTTACCGGGAAACACGTCATCCCGGAACAATGGTAAAAAGTCGTCCAGTTCTACTCGATGCGTCTTCGGATTAGAAATTTCACGTTAAACAGCACAACTTACACTACTAAGCATAACTGTAGTCAGAGTTTGTATTTTATTTGGACGGTTCTTTTGGAAAACCAAAATCCACTGTATGTTTAGTCATACATTCGAATGCGATTATTGCACAGTTCAAATTCACTACCATGCGCCAAAGTGAAATAAGTGATCTCAAATATTATTGAAGGAGACTTCTCCGTTCAACTTTTCTAGTTATACAATTATTCACCAAGTGTATGAATATTATTAATATTATTAATTATTGCTGGTTATTATAAATAGGATTTTTAAATACATATAGCGTTAAACGATTTATAATTTGAGTTTATACTTAATGTTGGTATTTGTAAAGGTTTTTTTTTGTTTAAAAAAAAAGTAGAATAGAAATTAGTTTTGTTTTATATATAGATGAGTTTTTCCTCGTATCTATTGTATACAATAGGTAAACTATATCTAGTGCATAATATACAATATTAATATATGTATTTTTTTTTTAATATCATGCTAATATACGGACACAATAGTTACCATCGAGAAGGAATAAATCATTGGATGACTGTCTGGAATCTTTTGTGAGTTTAATTATGACGGTTTTGACGCAAAAAAAAAATTAAGGTTTCAATGTGTTATATTTTTTTATAAAATGAATTTATAATAGTTATAATTTTACGATAATTTTGAATTTAATAAACAAATTGCAAATACACCACTGTACAGGTGTTTACGCATTCGTTTAAACGACTTATCATTCAAATGTTGCATAGAAATATTTCAAAGCTTCATGCTTGTAAACCGAGTATGTACATCTCATTTCTATTTATAAATTTCTAGAAGAATACAAACATGTAACTGGAGATTTGACTTTATTAATCGATGTGGTTTTTTTTCTATATTTTAAAACCAAATGAAATGGAAAATATTAAAAAAAAAAACAAAAACCAAAAATGAAGTACTTACGACTTTTACTATTTAGGCTGACCACTATAGAAAGTCTGGCCAATAATGTAGTCATAAGCACATAATATATAACATGTGCAGGCTATGTAAATCACTCAAACGAAATTAATACATATGCATATATTATACGCTTAACGGCATTTTATGTATGAAGAATGCGATAGGAATAAAAAATAAGTAAATACATAAATAAAAAGAAACACGCGTACAATAAGATATACGTACAACGCGCAACGTGCAGAGACACGGAGAGACCAAGTGCAGAAGTTGCTCGTTGAAAATACTGTTTATGTCATGACGGTCATGGCGTTGAGAAAACATTGGAATCGAATAAATTATTTAAAAAAAAAAAAAATATAAAAAAAATGCAGGTACATGCGAACACATAATAATAAGTACATTATTGTACGTCGACCAGCAGAATTTCTTCATTCCGATTCGACGTGTATAAAAACAATATAATAATATTCATGAACAGAATCCATCGCAGAAGTGGAGTAACAGTAATATTTCGGTTTAATTACAAAATCGCGCTGCACACGTGTTACATTCAAAGTCTTATAGGTACGCAGATTATACTATTTGCAAATGGAATGAAATTCAAACATAACAAATTTTACTCGACAAACGAGACGTAGCTATACTTGTATAAATTAATATACAAATACAACTAAAATTTTAATGAAATACGAGAATACGAGCAGATCGACTTATACTTTAAAATGGTTATAAATATTTATAACTTTATAAAAAAGTGTCAGCCACTTTTATTACTCTTATTGATTACTTCTTTGGTTGTTAATCGTGAATACTTGTTGTTGGTTTTTTTGCATGCTTTCTATAACTGTTTTCTGTTAAATTGTGTACAAATATTATTATGTTAACAATTTATTTAATTGTGTTCCTATTGTTCTATCCTATTAATATCCGTACGGTGTAAATATATTGATGTATAAATAAATATTATAATGTTATTATGTTTACAAAATGGTGATATATTATTGAAATCATTTTCAAACTTGGTTTCCATTTCGACCCCGTTGGCGATAATTCGTTTTAAAATTTGTCAATACACATTCATATTGTACATTATTATTATTATGGAAATGTGAAATTTGACGGTAAGCCGACATCATATCAATAGTAATTATTATACAGATGGATTACCTCGTATATACGCGACGTATCGGGGTAGTAAATAGTGTCAGCGTATTCGGATGACTTACTAAGAATATGCAAAACCTAGAGGTTCTGAACCCTGTCCACGACAATGATTATGAATATATTTACGGTTCTATATCTCGTTATAATATGAATTAAGATCAAACCAGTTTCGTACGGCGTACACTGAACTTTATAATAATATATTAGTATGGTACTCATTTGTTCTCTATTCCATTATGTAGCATTTTACGGACATTGAACCAATAAATACATTATGGTAATATTGTGACCATTATTTTATGAAAAAACAATACGAAATAAACACTGTTCATTCTTCGTTTTCAACATTTATATATTAATATATTATTTTTATGTTCTTTATTTGCGTTATTATATAGATCTCATACCCTAAGAAAATTTGGAAACTAGCTCAAAGCATTCAGCATTTTTAAAATATTCTCTTAATTTTTTTTTTTTTTAAAACTATCAAGTTTTGAATTCAAACATTCATTAAAAGTCACTGTTTTTTAAGTTTTTGTCGAAATATTTAATCTTATAGAACTAAGAAAACCAAGACAAATATTATTTATAGTTAAACAACTTTTTATATTTCGTTCGAGCGTATGGGACTTGGAAACTGGTTTTAGAAGGTCAATAATGTAAACCTTATACTGCAAGAGTCAGTAAACCTTAAGAGCCTTGACGATATTACATAGAACAAAGATAACAAAAATAGTCCTCCGCATTCACGGAATAATTATGCTGCCACGTGAAATGTACACGTCATATATTAATTATTTTTTAATTAACTAATTTCTTAAGAGCTATATGAAAAGTTCAATCGTTTAACATACATTTTAGTTGAAACGGTCAAAGTATGGTTTTAATCTGGTTAGTTTTGTGTAAAAACGTATACTGTAATATTAAGCATATAATTAAAAGAAATGTTTGATTTTTAAAATAAAGTATATATTATGTATAATAATTTTATTAGGAATACTGCAAGACAGTGAATATTTTTTAAACGTTGCCTACAAAGATAGAATTAATAATAGCAAAAATAAATTATTGTTAAACACTTATTATTCCTTATGGAAAACCGATGTAAAATTATGTAATTTTTGTTAAAATTTATAAAAGTTCAAATGGAAAATCAATATTGAAATGATAAGTGTTAAATTTTTAATTCTATATGTATATATATATATATATATATATATATATATATATATATAATAAATAATATAAATTGTAAATATAATACTCATATGATATTAATTATTATATAATATTATTTAATATTATAATACTCATATGATGGGCATAATACAATTTATTATTTACTTATTTGGACATTTTAACCATATCATATTGTCGTTTGTTAAAAAAAGTAACATATTATGTTAACACGGTATTCGTAGCCATCTTTCACCCGTACAATAAACTTCAATATTATAAGCATTTGGTGGAATAAACAACATATATAGTAATACTAGCTATAAAAATACGACTTCAGTGCAATGATGATAATACACGATGTATTTATAATTTATATACAATAGTCAACATACTTTACTGAGATTATTGATTAGTAAAAGTCCAAAATTCGAACATTGTCCATAGAATCATTGCAATATTGCAGGTCAGACCTACATTTTTTATTTTTACTGATAATCGTGTTTATACCCAATATAGTATAACATTATGTATATTTACAGCATGTTCCAGAATGATTGTTACGATTCGTTGTCGTAGTAGATGGTATGGGTAAATTCAATTGTTTTTTTTCGCCCGTCGATGATTTTCGAAAACAGATTGCTTTATTGACTCGTGTACATTGTATTACATTACACGAAGAGAAAAACATCCTTCTTGAAAAGTATTCATTTTAGCGGGGCTCGACTATATATTATGGACACTGCGGACGGCTCAGGCTAAACAATTGGTAATGGGCGTTTTTATAGACTATCCGGTGAGAGAAGAAATTTTGTCATAGCTATTACGGTTCTTTTAAAATAATTTTGATTACAGTCTTGTTAAAACTGATAGTATTTTCCGCAAATTCGTATGGCAACAATAAAATATCATCATTCGGTAAACATTGGCGCTGTATACAACAACAATATTAATGGCAATAACATTATTAATATTACATATACTTCCAATACAATGGTTATCAAAATCAATAACATTGTTTTTTCCATCCAAAAACTAAGTTTCATAATACAAGTTATAAACGTAGAAAATATTAGTAATGGACTCATATAATCAACGGGTATATCACGAAAACATTTAAATCAAGCTGAAATTCGGGTTTTCTTGTGACTGAAAATAAAAAAAAAACAGTACCTATAAATGAAGTATCGCTGTATAGCGAATACAGGTTTTCGTTTAATTTTAAATCACAATTTACATTTTCTCTAACAGACAAAAAATAATAAAATACTTCTAATTTTAATAGTTGATGATGTGCACGTGTGAATTTTGTTTCTCATTTAAATAATTCGCAGATAAAATAATCGTCCCACATCGTTTTAAAGACTCTGTTTATGCACTTACATGTAAAAAAAAACAAATATTATTACTAGGATTACTATTTGGAAAGTTCTCGCAATATAATATAATTGTTCGGCGTAACTACGTATTGTGTGTATTATAAATAATATTTATTAAATACAATAGGAAATAATAAATAATAAAAATAGGAACTATATTACATATTTTAATAACTAAATAAAATATCTAAATTACCGATGAACAAAGATAACAAGGATAATTAGTAATTACCTCGTCTCCGAACCACCTGCGTATCATTAACCAAAAGACCGTATAATTGCATACGCACCTATACTGTGAAAATAAATTTTCGAGACACAAATAATATTTGAAGTAAAAAGTTATCACGCACAAGTTTTTTAAATTGAATACAACCACAATCGTGGGGATTTTCGGGATTTCCTCAAGTCTCGTAAAAAAACATACAGTTGTCCATTGTCATGGTCGGCGGTCGTTCCTGTTTACAGTGTTGACACAACTCGAATGAAAAGTAAAACCAATAGTCATGAACTCATGAGTTTAGACACAATAACGTACTTGAAATTATGCTACATACAATTTATAATAGGTAGTGTATAAACACCGGACGAGGTATTGCAATAACTAAATATAGGCAGTTTCCATGTGAAGTCTTCTGGTAAAAATTATTCTTTTTCTGATAAAACTAAATTTCTCTTGTATCTGTCGGTCGAAATGGATTAAAAACTATTTATACGTATTGTTTATGACTCGTAACAATCCGAAATGATATTTTTTTTTTTATGATAATAATTTCTTATTTTTTTGAATCATTTAATAAGCATTTATATTTCAACATTTTTTTTGTACCCTTCAAAATAAAAACATTTTTTCTCAGTTTCCTTATTGTATAACGTAAAATGTTATACATATATATTGATACTTTCCAAAATAATGTCCGACATGTAGGGCGTACTACGTATTACAATCAGTATTGTAATATATTTATTTATGATAAATATACGTTTTATCATTATACTTTATTTTGATTGTATTGTCGATTGTTAAAAATATATGTTCCGCAAACATAATGAATATTATACAAAGTATAATTATATCATCAATTGTGCGGTACTTAAAAGTAGATTATTATAATGATAACACGTCAACAGCTACATACAATATTCTGTTTTGGGCCAGAAATAGTTCTAAAATTAAACAAGACGTCTCTCTGTACTATAATAGGTATGTAATAACATGTTGTATTCGACTTTCAATGTATACATATCAGCCGGTAGTGGGGCCAATTTCGGTTTAACTTTACAGATCGTGGCAAAAACCATTGCAGGCCATCATCTAAGTCCAATATTATTCTTCCGAAAAAATTAACTTCTTTATAATACAAATTACTGTGTTCGGAATAAACCGTAAGGAAATTCGACGGACCCTGCGCATAGCATGATTACACAATAAAAATGTCTAACTTTAATAATTTGAGGGGAGGAGGTGGACGAGGAGAGCGTAGTCACTTGGAGTCAATATGAATACCTATATCATTACGATTAAATTATACCACAGCAAATTTCTAGTGCACATATTGCTTGCCCTATCCAAATATTCCAAGTGTCGTACGCTACGAAAATAATCGGTAACCAGCACGGCGATGTACTTCGCGGTGTTTTCAGAATAGTTAGTTTTACGCCACCAGATTAGAATAAACAATAAATATTTAATAATATGCCCTAGAGTCCAGGATCTATAGACACACGGCGTCTGATCGAGATGACTGCGCGTATACATTCAATCACTTGTTTTTCATATTTTCGTTCTACTCGAATTGTTTAAATTATAAATTTTTTTTGTTTGTAATTTTTATTTATACATTATTAATTGTATACGCTCATTATTACGGTATAAACGATGTACCTATTTGATTTCCTACAGGTACGTGATTTTCTCAAACGTTTATACTATAATATAAGTACAATTTAAACAATTTATAATCAATGATAATACATTATATATCCGCATAAATGCGTCACTACGGCGAAGGTTCTTTACAGACGCCTCTATATTATTTTGACTCTGGAGGGTGACCCAAAGACGTCTTAACATTAATTATTAATTCCGAGCCCATTTCAATTCAAATACATTGACATTTTCAATGACCGGATATGTGATCTATAACAACTAGAGCTAAACATCAATTTTTCTTGAATTAATTATTGCTGAACTCGGGTTATTTTTTTTGTTTATCGAACACGGGCAAGAATAGCATGAATGTATGGTATTATACGTTTTGGTACCTTTTAACGATGTCAATGCCGAAATAATGAGTTCAAAATAGATTTTTATCGTTGAATGTATTATTATTATTATAATTATTATTGAGGCATATACACGCGATGAGTCCTGGACTTTTGGACAAATGTTTAAAACTTTGCGTTTAATGTTTCTTATCGTAGTGAGAGCTTCTGAAAAAAGAATTCCTTTCTATCGTTTTTGCGTAGAAATAATACGTAAAATACTGTATTACATACCTTGAAATATCGCAAGGTAAATAACACACGTTAAATGTATAAAAAAATCGTAAAGTCCTGTAAACTATCGCATTCCGTTACTAGTGAAATAATCGAAAAAAAAAAACGAAATAAACGGTGAGGGTATGCGTGAAAAATAAGTTTCAAGTTACCATTAAATACTTCCGGATGACCTTATATTTAAATGGGTGACTTATGAAATACTCGCTCTGTGAAATAGTTTTTTTTTCCTTTTGGTACTTTATGCAACTTGTATTTTCTTAATTTATAAGTTATATACAAAAAAAAAATATTGTCTTTTGCATTGAAATTTTTTTACCTTTTGCAGTTGACCAATTCTCAATTGTAGAATAATTTTTGTTATATTAACTATCTAAGACTTTTATTAAATAAGTTCTATGGTCATTAAATCAATGATTAGCCAATGTGAATAAGTAGTACAAATTTTATAATTTAAGATTTTTAAGTATGTTAAAGCTAAACTTTTATCCTATATAAAATAATATTCGACATAAATTAATGAAACCGTAAACTTATCAATTCAAACATTTCACTACGTCCATGTCTTAGAACTAAGCTTTTAAATTTAATATCTTCATTAAATATAACATATTGAAAATGTTTTAAGTGTTTATCATCATTTAATATTCATGTACTCGTATGTGTTCAAACAATCTCATAACATTGCTTACTTCAATGATTGGAAACTAATTTGATTTAATTTAATTATTTTGTGTATTTAATATTTCTAAGTCTGTATTGACAATTGACATAAACATTTATTTTATAGGTTTTGTGTTCAATATTATATTAACAGAATTAAGATTTTGATGTCTTAAAATATAAGAACAAATGCAAAACCTCTAAAAATATGTACTGGAATTTATTTGTTTTGCGGGTTAGTTCACATAGATTTTACTATGTGAAAATTTAGTAAAATATCAAATGAATCAAAAATATAATGAAAAGTTAACATCCTGTCCTTAAGGACCTTCAATGGGTGGTTCCTTAACTTACGTCACTCAATCCATGTTATGCCACTATCACATATGCTTATTGTAAACTAATATGATTACAGATTGTGTATGTTTTAAAAAACATTAAATATAAAATAATAAAAGAATATGAAATCAGATTTTCATCGAAATGATTAAAAAAAATAAACATTGATAAATTCATTGAAATATTAGGTTAATATAATACAGGTGTCATACCAATGTTGTCGAGCAAAATGTTGAGGCTCGTCGTGCAAATTCCTGCTTATACGTAGCGTGCTAATATTGTAGGTACAAAAAAATAAATAAATGAAATTTAATAATTTTAAACGGGTGCGGTGTTGGCGCGAGACATTTGACGAAGCATATAATATAAATGTTATAAATAGATTGTTTACCCGTCCGCGAGTGAAATATGCGAAAGCAATTATGGGCCAACACCGGAAAATGTGAAAAACACGAAAATTAAATAAATAGTTTCTTGTGGTTCGAAGCGGATGCGAAGAAAAAAAAAATGAAAACGATAATGAAAAAAAATAAAAATAAAAATTAATAACAACAATAATAAAATATGGGCTACTGCGTGTGTGTGTGCAAACGATGTGTCTTCTTACACGAATATGGATAGGTACCTACATCTATATTATGTGTTATATGCGCTGCGAGACGGACGCGGTCCAAGACGGTTATCGTTATAATCGAAAAAAAAATAATAATGTGTGTAATATATACATATATGTTGGGCGTGCATAGTCGCGTGGTATATATATATACCATATACGTACATGATAATATGTGTTGAGCGTGCTCATCATGACGCGCTGGACAATCATATTTTGTAGGTTTCCCGAGGATTTTGTACGCGAAATAATAATAATAATAATAATAATAACGCAAAAATACTGGACGAAAATTATATTGATAATAATAAAACGGAAGAGGATGGCAAAAAAAAAAGCGGCAACGAGGAAAAAAAGCAAAATAATATTATCGATAAAACCAACGACGGCGCGATATGCTGGGCCGGCTGGCTGACTAGGCACGTTTGGTCGTAGGACCGTTGGTATATAGTGTTTTCCACTTGTAATTATATCGTGGAAATCATATGTAGAAAAAGTGCGGGTTCGGTGTGAACTAGTTAAGCAAATGACCATTTAACTTATATATTTTTACATTGTTTTTTTTTTTTTTATATTTGTTTCGTTCTTTCTTTCTTCTTTTCCCTACGCTATATTATTAAATATATATATAGATAAAGTCTTCTTCCTCCTACCTACTTGCGCGCACACAGTTAGAGTAGCCCCATATAGTTCATTGTCGAATTCGTTATAGTGCGACGACGGTATTCTTTTTTCATTCTTCTTTTACTCCTTTTCTCTCTCTCTCTCTCTCTCTCTCTCTCTTTCTCTCTCTGTGTGTGTTTGTCTCCGTTTCGCGTCGTCCTCTCACTCGTTCCGTCCCGGTTCTCTCGTTCTGTCTCACTCCCTCGCTCTGCATCAACAGTGTCCGTCTATCGCCATCACAGTGCGCTCCCCCTCCAACAGGAGGAAAAAATGACCGTAACGCACTCGCTGTATACACCGGCCGCCACCGCTGCAGGGGCCGACGAGGTTCCCGCGATACTTTTCTTCGGCTTCGACGGCGGCGGCGGGGGATGAGAGGCTGCACCGGTGGCGTCCGCAACAATACCGCGGTGGTGATCGATGATCGTCTATAGTGCCGGGCCGTAGTCTCATTTCGTCGATCGTCCGCGAACACCGATCGTATAGAGTGCCTAGTGTATCGAGGTACCGCAGGTGTTTGTCCATAATAAATACATAATATAATACACGTATACGTATAATATAATACACACACACACACACACACACCGTAATACAGTACAGCGCCGTGCCCACCCGTTGCACCGTAGTCGTCGTCGTCGTCGTCGTCCCTTTGCGCGCGCACACGAACGGCCGCGAGACACAGAAATTAATTTCACGCGCACACGCCTAATATGTCGCCCGCGACCGTAGCCATGCTGGTGTGCTCGGTGCTGGCGCTGGGCCGGCAAGCGTCCGTCACCGCGGCGGCCGCGCAGGACGACGACGAGTGCGTGCTGGACCTGGCCATCGTGTGCCTGGACGACAAGCTGCTGGTGTACGTCAACTGGCTGGAGAAGCGCGACAAGCTGAACGTGGTCGGCGACATCGTGACCATCGTCAAGAAGAAGCAGGCGGCACGGGCCGAGGACCGGTCCAAGCTGCAGCAGCCGTACAACAACAACAACAACAACAACAACAACAACAATAGCAACAACAACAACAACAACAAGCTCAAGCAGCAGCGGGTCAGCACGTCCCTGGGACCGGCCATCGACGAGTACTTCGACACGCACACGCTGAGGATATCGCTGCCGTGGATACTGGACGACGACATAGACCTGGAACTCGACCAGCAAGGTACAATATAATAATAATAATAATATACCCTATACTATATATTATACACGGAATAGTATATTATTGATTTTCAGTGGCGTCGAACTATATTCTAAGAATTTTTCCGAAATCACCACCCCCTTATGTTTTAGGGAGGGACGGAGTATTATTATTACGTTCACGTTCGTACAAAACCGCCAATGATGCAAATTGTAAACATATAAAAAAAAACACCCCGTAATTCATGGGCACCCACCTCTTCAAATAAAAGTGGTGGCCGTCACCTCTGCTAGAAACCACTGCAGGATCGGTGCCACTGTTGCTTTTAGTTATTTTCACGTTTGACTTGGTAAAACTTTGTTCAAAAATGATATTATATTCACGTGGGCTGTAGTTCCAAAACACATAATATTATATATTATTTAGTAAAACATAATAAACTTACAACAGGTAGGTATGCAATCTAAGATGCAAATCATCTTATGAGCCCCCAAGTATCACATATTATTATTATAGTTTATTTTGTGTTACGGTCTTAAAAAAGGTGTCACACCTGCACGTGTTACTCCGTCTTACGAATGTACAATATAACAAATCTGCGTTCAGTAGAACTAATTTTATGTTGTTAGCTTTAATATTAGCGTAAACATGACCTATTATAAAACACCATGGGAAGAACATTATCTGTGTTCCTACGTCGGTTTTTACAATAATTTTATTTTTGAGTGTGCTAAACAAGTTTTATTAAATTGTAATATTTCACATACTCATGGGGTCGCTTAAAAATTAAAACATTATATAAACCGACGTAGAAACATAGATAATTTACTTCCCTTTAAGTTCGATAATAGGTCAAATTACACTCTAATATTAAAGCCTACAACAGAAAGTTAGTTCTACTGAACGCAGATTTACTATGTTATACGTTTGTAAGACAGAGACAACACACGCCTTCTTTAAGGTAGTATGAACAAATTAACATTTTAACAAACCGATTCTGTTATGGGGAGACCTACACTGATTTTTTTCCAGTATAACTACATATAAATAACGATGTAGCATATTATATAACATTATCATCCTTTAAACGTGAGGCCGATATGCACGACCAAACTAGGTATACGTATATATGTCTGTATACCAATACCAATACATATTTGTCTTTTTTCGCCAACTCAAACAACAAAATAAGTGTATCAATGTTTTTAAATAAGCACAAATAAAAAATTTATAAAAATATCATACCCCGTAAAATTGTCAAAACAATAATCCAAAAATACTAATGTAAAATAGAAATTTTCTTAAGTAATAAGTTTTCTACACTAATAGTGAATCAAAAAATGGAGTCCCGTGTCAAAACTTAAAAATCGAGACAAAACACGTCCCGTATAACTTTTGTCGGGACAACAGGACACAATGTTGAAATATAGAACGTATGTAGTCACCCAAAGTGGATATTCGACGTACAAAAAAAGACAATACAAGCAAATAATATCCATCGTATTTATGTACTATGGGTTAATTAGTCATATACGATATGTTTAATTGAAATCAGATTATGTGAACTATTATAAGTTATTGAAATGCGAGTCCATCGAGTTTCGATTGCCGAAATAAACCTCATTGGTTTAAGTAAAAAATATTAACTAATCAATACTTATAGAGTCAAGGACGAGAAGACAGAACGCATTTTTTTTTCTAACTCTGCCTATACGTGTGGTATAAATTATTGAATCATGATTGTCTTGGTTCATATTTAAACTGTTTGGTTCTGTAATTCTGTATTCATTTATTTAATCACAAGACAAATTACAAGAAAGATATTTCGTTAAACAAATTTTTATACACCTCATTCAACTTGCACTTGTTTTGGAGGTTTGAAAAAATGCGTTTATATAGATATGTATTATAAAACGTAAAACGCCTCATCGGGATAATTCCATTCCCATTTCCAAACAATTCCATCGTGTACTCATTCTTACCGTATGAAAATCACATGGATAGTATTATGTGGTCGATTTTTTTTTGATAAAACTACACCACTATACCCAATACCGGGTCATGTATCTCGATGACGCATTCATTAGCAAAGGAATAAAAAAAAAATATCGCTAATCGGTCGATGATTATTTGTTCGTTAATTCTTTTGTGAACAACAATAAATCAGCTTATGTTCTTCTGTGTAATCGTACAAGTTCTGGCTGGTTCAATCATAAATGCCGATACCATTACGGCATTACATTATATTGTTACGTTTAGAAGATAAGATCATGTGTGTACGGTCATCGATTTCAATATTTTTTAGTGCGTATGACGTATTGACAGCGTTTCAAAGTTCAAGAGACTATATTTACATTCACAACTCGTGAAAATATAGTTTTTTGTCTAAAATGCATGTACAAATATTGACTGATCGAATCCGCATATGATGGATATAATTTCGTAATTCAACTTATTTTATTGTATTACATATTCATACCTAACGCAGTTATTAATTTATGTACGTTGCAGAAAATATATTGAAACCATCATACTCAAAAAATTATTGTAAAATATGAAAGCGAGTGATAATAAGGTGTGATACACGTGCATATCTTTAATCATAAATATGATGTAACTGTGATCACAAAAGGTTTCGTAGAATTCCCAACAGTTAAGCTTTCATTGAAATTATTCGATCGAACCAAAGCTTTGGAATTATACTACGGGAAAAATATGTAGAAGATTAAATAAAGTGCAATAAATAATTTATGTCGGTTATTTTTCATTCAAAATTGAATATTACATCCAAGAATATATTATACATAATATGCTCAGAAAAATTAATAATAATCCACTTAAAGTTATCATCTATGTTCATATTGCGATTCGATAAAATGTACTATGTGGAACTTTTGGAAAAGATTCAGCGTGTGCGAAAAAACGTTACTGGAAAAATAAAATTCTAGGTAAATAAAACATCATTGAAAACCAATACTGTCGTTGCTTCAGTAAGAATCTAAAAGGTCAAGTGGAGGGTAAAAAACTTCATGCACTATAATATAGTATATAAGTCAAGAAGAAAATAAATGATTGTGTTCGATATGATAGTGAAAGCTATACTGAAAAAGTCGAGAGATATTGACATAATAATATTAAATATGTTATTGCACCGATTAAACATAAATAAGAAGTATTTTTTTGTCACCATATCATTCAAATGTTTACAGTGGATCTTGCAAAGTGTGCTCACTCGAGTCACTCCACTGAACATTCATAAAGTATCATTTTGTTTGTTTTATACAAAACGAAATAAATAACCGGGAAAATAAACTCGATGTAACTTCATCGTAATACATCGACACCGAGCCAATTATTTGGCTTCTTATAATCGACGACATAATATACCGACGGAATTGACGTTATTATTACACCGACGATGTGCAATTGAATTTATTGTTGTAGAATAAAAAAATATCCATAGTTAAACGTTTGAAACACAGAACATTTTCTCATTGTTCGTTTAAGATGTTTCCGACGACATTTTGTATTTAATTTTTTTCAACTGAACCGAAAGATTTTTTTTTTTGACACCATTTACATGGTACACTCTATCAATGGTTTTATTTAAACGCCACAACACATTGTTATGCTAATTTAATTTTAAATACTTGAATAGATATACACGATGGTATACGACCGATTTATGCTGTGGGTATTTCATTTTTATTATTGTTAACAATTAAACAGAACTTAATCCGAATACGAATGAACAACAACAATGAATCATTGTTTTAGGGGAGGAAAAGATTAAAAATTAATAAACTCATATCTTAAGAAAACATAAACATTGCAAAATATATAAGAATAGCGTAACACTGAATCGTGCTAATAATATTTATAATAATCAAATATTATATTCACGATAAGTACTCACGCGTTTTCACAAATATTTAGAATTATTATTATTTGTTATAACTATACGTAATCGTTTTCGGTTAAATGTAACAATATAATAAATTAAAACTACTACATGCAGTATCACTACTACCGAAATACTATAGCTTGTGTTTAATTATTATTTAAATTAAAAACTGCAGGTATTGTACTATTATATCAAGTTAGCAGTACGATATCGACAAAAACATTTCGAGGTAAAAAAAATAAATTAAAAATAATTTCAAACGAAACGTGTGTAATTGACGGGAGAAAATAATAATAATTTAACACGTCACATCAAACGTTTGACTAGAATTGGTTTTTACACTTTTTACGCACTGTTATAATATTATTACCCACGCGATGTTTTAGTTGGGTAGTGTATCTTTTACTTTCCACTGCATTTGTTGACTTGATTTTGTGATTATTTTTACCCTTGTAAAACTTTCTATCTCATCCGATGTGTTCATCTCATCATTTTAGTTGAACATTTATAATATAGTCCCTCTGTTCTTCCGCAGTTTTATTCTGCACATATTCGATTTCACGAGATGGTAGTTTTTAAATGTTTATTTTTAATCATTTATTTTCTTGTAACTAATTAAGAATTCTATAAAATCGTTCATTACAACCTAAATACTATGATATTGTTCAACTGTATAGCATACATTTAATGTAATTATTTAATATTCAGCTTGTAAGAGCATGTAATACATGCAGACCCATTTAATTAAAAACATTTAAAAAATATATATTTTCGACACCACTAGCTGCTAAACTGAGTAATTAATTTTTATATACGTTTCGTTTAAAAACGTGATCAACAATAAACTGATTTGATAGTTCTGGGCTAAACTCAATTTCACTCTATGGCTTACGAGACTTAATACAGCTTTTGGTTTTTGAACAGAAGATGTAGGTACACCTATATAGTTTGTAATTAAAAACCTTTTTTTTTTCTTCTATACTCACGCATTTTGTCGATAATTCATTATTTTAATAAAATAAAATAAAATAATAACATCACATATATTATGATGCAAATTGTAAAGTGATATTGAATTTTCAGTGCTTGTATAGTTGTTATAAGCAAATGTTAGCTAGTTGAATCGTTGAAATTATCTACTTAATTTATTATATTAAGCATTGTAAAAACAGGGAATATTTTAATTAATTTGAAATGAACATTAATACATTTTTTTTAATTTAATCACTATTTACTATAATAGAATAACTAGTAAATAATTATATATACTCGCGCAAAAGTATCATGATTAACGTATCATTATTAAAATACTTAAATCATAACAGTTAACAATTAAATCAATCGATTTTATGTAACATTTTAGAACCATATATTTAATAATAACAATTTTAGATAGAAAAATAGTATAACTTGATACTTTGCATTCAATTTCCCAGTTACATAACTCAAATACATTGTTTTTTTTTTTTTTTTTAACATTTCTGATTAAAAATGTTAGGATCGCATTAGCATTGAGTTGTAGCTATAAATACTAACTATAATATTATACTATTTGCAGCGATATTACATTGTTATTGTACCATCTTCAATATAATATAATAATATAATATAGTCAATGTTGGTATATATATATATATGATAATATAATCTTGTAAATATTATACCACCTACCTTGCGTGGATAATTTTAATTTTGATTTTAATATGGGTCACCGGACTAAAAAAAAAAAAACACGGTAGAAAAAAAAAAAACAGTGTTAAGTCACCGGAACAAGGGGGTTAAGGCCATCAGAGAATAAATTAAAACGCACGGGTGTATTTTATTTTGTCTACCTGTAGCCCGTAATACCATAATGTAATTATCATCGACGGATTAATTAAATATACATTAATTAAAATCACATTTCATACGTTTTTTTTTTTGAATTCAAAACCAATTGTGCGATATGAGAATTTTCGCAAAACCCATTATTGCCGTCCGCACTGCAGCCGATGCAACCATACGCGTACGCACGTCACACGTGCGGACGGCTGCTGTAGTTAATATTACTATTTATAACATTTATTATCATATAACGGACGCTTATTCTTCGACAAAGACCGCAATTAAAACAGTAAATCCGACACCTGATCCAATGCGAACGATAATTATCATCTATAATGCGATCGGCTGTTGTTGCAAGCTGTTGCGAAATGGATTCTGCGACGCGGAAAATCGTTACGAAGATCATTATAACATGAAAAACTAGTACTGCCGTCCTGCGTATTATCCTCGCGGTGTTATCATCGGGCCTGTTGCGCTCCACGTGACATAACGTCTTGCGGTCGAGCACACGAAGTCTAGTCTATCATGGGGACAATCGACAATATCATGATTATCGGTGATTGTGTGCGATTATATTATATTTAATTATAGTATCAACAGTTTCCGTCACTGATCAAACGCAGCACCCGAAGTATACATACGCACTAAGTATTGAAGTTCTTGCTATATAATACAATATCCTGTAGATAAAAGCAATAAAAAAAAAAAACAAAGTATTTAAGTGTGGAACTCGTGCGTTATTATAGTTGCAGCCATATTAATATAGTAACGTATACAGAGATTTGTATAGGATTGATTTTAAAAATATTACATGAACACTTATTGGGCGGATTTTCAACATTTTCTTAAGGGGGAAGGGGGGGTCTTGAAAATTATATGTATTTCTAACGCATACCACGTGTCAAATACTGAATTGTAATCATGAAGAGATATGGAATACAATCCGTATAATATATAGCCATCGTTCGTCGATCATTGTCTTTGTGATAAAATTGAAAAGAAAATTAAATATATATATACATAACATATTTATAAGATTACATTGGTATCTAGGGGGAGGGGGTTCAGACCCCATAGACCCCCGTAAATTCACTACTGTGCACACTACATTAGTTCGACTATTAATTTCTCCAATGTATGATTGTTATGATTTGAAGACCAACTGTTTGTGTATGCCCGTCATAGAAATGGTTAGGTTCTATCCTGCGTTGATGTTGTCCTCGCCGACGACACAGCGGACTCTCGGCACAAATCTGTCTTTTGGTAATTTTCAAAAATTGTATACACACAAGTAGTAAAATGTTCTGGTGAGAGAGAGAGAGAGATGAATGCTACCGCTTATAATAATTGCCAACGATCATAGCCGTGTACAGCCGTTACGAACACAAACTATTAATATATAATATTTGATCGCAGAAGTTTTTAACGAGAACGAACGCATTTCTAGCGAATCTGTTACCGACGGTTATATTACGGGACAATGCGCACGCAATATATTATTATCATCACTCAAACAGACTCAATCAGCTGCTGTTACCGACTTTCTGCGGTAATAATACCTATCAGTGTGAGATATAATAATGAACTGAACGAAGACAGCCCCGGTCGTCCGAGACTTAGGTACGGCAAAAAACTCGGTCGTGACGTCAACGAAAACGGCGTTGTGCAGTCGCCTGGCGTAGTCGATGACAACGGATCGCTTTTGCGGAGAGTTCCGCTGCGGTGACGGCTTGGTAAAGTTTCCGAATATCGTGGGCGTAGACTTCCGTCGAGTTTCGAACACGAACCGCACGCAAATCGACTTGCGTGCTTGTACGATACCGCGGTTGTGGTTACCGTCACGTTGCACCGAAATACGGCGTATTCGCCTACGCACAACCGTGTCATATTTAAGATCTTTTCCACAGGACGGGGAAGGGAGCGTCTGCTTACCGATATTATAATTTATATATATATATATATAGTAAAGGAATTCACATATTTATAGTTGTAGCTTATAGCTATATTTCAGTCAAGATAAATAAAATAAGAGTAAAATATTTTTACCCTAGTTATACTTTCAAGGATTTTAAACATTCAAAAAAGGCAAAAATAATATTATAATTTTAAAAGAAAAATATTTAGGAGAACATATTAAATGATGTCAAAGGAATACCAATATCACACATTTATCTATAGTTCTTTTTTTACTCGCGAAACTCGTGTTTTTAGATTTTTAGCACTTAAAAACGAGCATGTTGACTAGACCAATAAGTATAATGACTGTTAATGCTACTCGAGTAATAGTTGGTTGCGATAGGTTAGTTGCGATTCGTATTAATGTCTTTTATTAAGCACTCCAGGATTAAAAATTTTTGATATTTAAACTTTCTCCAAATGCCGTTTTGATGTTTTAACTTTTAGAATGATAAATAGGATTGGTTTAGAAACACAATGAATTGGATTCGTTCAAATATTTTTCCCGATAGTAATGAACAAGACGCAGTTGATCATTTTACCATACTCCTACAAAAAACTTAAATAGCGCCACAGCCGATAATAATATATAATCCAAGAGTTTATTGATTCCAAGTTAATGAGTTTTTCAAATATTCGTATTCAAATCACAAACTTCAAGGTAACTTATTCAACGTAATTTGACATTCTAAAATAAATTTGAATACAGTTATATTTATTTATTTAATGCCTTAATGGCCATAATTTTATACTCAAATTTATGCACTCAAACTATAAAATAATTTGAGATCTTAAGCGATCCTACCTCCATGCACTAAAAAAAAAAAATTAAGATTTTCATGTAACATAATATAGCAAAACCGATGTTGTCGGCATTAGTGAATTATGTCAAAATTGCAAATGTTTCTAATTTAACTTCTTAACAAACCATTACATCGTTGTGTTATATTATCGTTTGTATTACTAAACTTATTATTCATTAATGTTAGTATTTTATTAATTCAGAAAACTGCCTAAGTAGAGTGTAGGGTAAACATCGGAAAATATTTCGAAAACAAACAATATAACTACCTACGACTCGAAATTTTGGCCAATAATTTTTGCATGCTTCATTCTAAAAAATAATTTATAACCAGTAAAAATTGAATACAGTGATATTCGAAAGACTTTCAATGTATAAATCTGTTCACTTAATTATTCTACAGGATTTTTCTTAAAATAGGCTATTTACAAATTTACAGTACCTTATGATTAAAAAAATATATATAATAAATTACTGAATCTAAATCATGCACTTCAGCACTTGTATTATATAGCGAAAAAATCATTATTATTCATTATTTATTAGCTTATAGATTTGAATATGAGAGACGAATAATAAAATATAAAACGGTACAACATATGCGATAAATTGGTTTTATATCATAGAAAAATGTACTACGGGTCACGGAATAATTTATTCAACATGGTCTGTTGAAGTGTTGCAGATATCACAATTGCAGAAGTTTAGTCACTTTAATTTTCGTGTAGCAGAGCCGATTTGTATTTTTATATTTCTATGAAATCATATCTATAAAATTTTATTTCGCGTGGTGCTCATAAATATTACAATTAGTATAATATACATTATCGTTCTACTTATACTTACCGTTTATACGTTCTGCTGTTTGTATGCACACATCGTTTTTATAATATTATGTGATTAAAATCCACGTAAAACATAAAATGTAAATTTATAATATTTTTTTTTTACATGTTTAAAAGTTTCACTGGAAGCCACCATGTTTGCGGTATAATATGACAAATACACATGGTAAAACACAGTGTGGTTTTGATATGGGACCGACAGTTTTGATACGAACCGATCAATATTTGCTTTTAGTCGGACACAGTACGGTATAAACACATAATAATAATATAATATACGCATTGTAAATTCAGAGAAGATGATTATTGGCTTATTTTGTTAGAAGTGCTTTATAGCGTACTTAACGTCATGAGGCTTTCATGGATTGATGTAATAATAGTATTTCATTTTTTGGATACGTCCGCATGCCAGGTATTTATATAATATACCACCCTGACTTGTTACGAGTACCATCGAATAATTTTTCTACAAATATTATTTCTTTTATCAAAATTTTCAAAACTTATTTAATATCACACGTTTATTATTTTCACATAGTATATCAAAAAAAAAAAAAAAAACATTATTTTTGGAAGTGGAAATATTCCTTATAGTAACATTGTTCCTATATTGTTTGGACAACCATATAAGCATTAAGCTGTCACGAGCGCAGTAAATGTATTACAATATTCGCCGCGTTCCGTAATCGGTACACGGACGGCTACGCGGTCGAAAAAACATCCGATTTGTAGAAGAATACCGTTTGTCCGCGATTACGATTTTATACTTCCCATCAATACGTTGATATTTCAGTTAAATTAGCAATGCTTTATTAACAATTCTTCACAAGACATTTGACCGAGTACACGCATATCTCGGATAAACAAATAATCGTATGTTATAATAAAATTATTGTGTACATTTTTTTCTAAGTCTCCACACGAGTTTTCTCTTTATTTATATGAAAAACATAAAATAACGAAAAACGTGTCAAAAACCTGGAGCCGTCCATATATGCTCGGGTGTATTGCTCTAATATTCCAAATCGTAATTTTCGCAGAGAAATCGGCCATCTACGATATCCTGTGCACATCATTATATCGCGAGTCGTATCACCTAAAATCTAAATAATACTTGCATTGTATAGTGCCACGTGCAGGTCCATCGAAACCGAGATGGAAATCGGTTTCTTTTTTCTTTCGGACGAAAGCGCTCGGAAAGTCGTCACAGTTGGACCGCAGGATATAGAAAAGAAAACGAAGAAAACAAATAGAAAACGAAACACAAAAGACGACGCAGCATCCGCCTTCTGATGACACATTGTATCGTAAAGACGGACATGGCGCTTCAAAACCACAATAATACTTTTAGTCGTTTACTGGTTTACGCCACCCGAATTGCAGCGCTTGTATACCATAAAATAAATTATTGTGTATCAATACTGCGTATTTACATAATTATTTTGGTACGTGCCTACCGGGAAACATTTTAAGAAGTGACAAATTTTAAAAAGGACTTTTTTTCTAAAAAAAAAAAAAAACCAAGTTATCGAAAACATGGATGCTTACTGCTTATAATATTTCTATTTTTTTTTTAAGTACACAATTAGTCCTTTCTATGTATTTAAGTGTTGTACGATAGGAATGAATTGGGTGTAACTCGTGTAGCAACAGGTTCGTTGGTCGTGGGATGATGGTGGTTTATTCTCGCAGGACGTTGTGGTCCTGCCCGGCAAGCGAATCAACCGGTAACTAGGTTCGAACCGGTGGCTGTGCGTTTACCAGTTACCACCGAACTACGTCGTGTGTCGTGTGATGTGCACCTTATCTCGTATTTTCAATTGGTCAAAGGTACCTTGCCGGTATCATCCAGTAACCAAACGCGTTCGTTACCACGTATATACCGAGGAGTCGAGGAAAATCCAGCTTTTCTGACGTGTGCTGTATTGACGGTCTCGCTCATTTCTAAAACGCATGACACGATACACGACGTACCTATAGCTGTTGTGATAGCACAGGATAGTAATAAACCTTCGTTATAAGAAAAATATTTAATAATTAATCGTTTAAGGGGTGGTACCTGAGCTGCGATGGAAGGGAAAACGTATATATATCCTTTCACCTCCGGTGTGCACCCCGCGTGCTGTCACTGATACCTATATATTTACGTGCACTATTGGAACACAAATACACGATGTCGTGTGGCAGTGGTTCCCAATTTGGAGTAAGCCTGAAGGGAAACGCGAAATAAAAATCGGATAACGGTGGAAATATTTTGAATTTGTTTTGTCTAAAACGATATGTTTTGGTAACATGCAATATATATAAATATATTATTATTGAAATGTTTATTGCAACAATGAAATAATAGAAAATCGAAACGGATGTTTGTGGCCATTATTGTGGTCATTATTTATTTTTTATTTTTCAGTTTATACCTAAACTATTTGCACGTAAAAAATAACGCACTTTCGTGCTTGATTTTCATATTTTTTTTTTTATAAAAGTATTATAATTGATTATTATGTACTTAATTTAATATTATAATCATTTTTATAATAAGTTTACACGTCGAGGCAAAGCAAAAATTCATCTAATATTTTGACTAACATCCAAGTTAGTATCAGGATGTATATTAAGCGAGATGAGTCCATTGAAACGGCTTCACCCATCGTCGATTTTAAATACGTTTTGAGAGTTAAGACGACGTAATGTTGAAAATGATCGCTTATTAGTTGCCGAAGTTACTAGCAATTACACGTATTATTTGATAAATATTTGGAAATGTATTTTCACAACAAATATCAAGAGCGTTATGTATATTTTGAACATTCTGTCCTATAAGTCATCGCTATCAAATTTCACCTAACTAATCCAAATATTCAGTGAATAATCATGTAAAATTGAAGTGATGTATGTTTCAAATAATTATATACAAGACTTTTCATCTATGGTTTTTGATTAGTTAGGGTAAAGACTAAAAAACTTGGATAAAATATTGCGGTCAAGAATCTTACTATATTTGTATATTATAGTAACTAAGCTAACTAGCTGAATTACTCGGTTTTGCACGGAGCAGTCTTGGCCGGCACATAGTTCTAAAAGGAAAACTACCAGTGATGCACACGGGATTTTTTTCGGGTATAAATATTTATACATTTTACAGTTAACACAATTATAAGAATGCTTTAGATTTTTCGATTTATTTTGACAATTATTATTGTCATATACTTAACTAACTTAAATTGTATACTTACATAAAATATTGATTTAAAAGTATATTACAAATAACATAACATTTTATACATTTTATTATTTTTCTTCCATTAAAATAGTGAATATGAAACTTTTTTATAACTTTTATTTATTAAATTAAATTAAGCATTTAAACATCAAACTTTAATTTTTTGTTTGATGGTTTACTAATTACTCATATCATTTATTTTATCCTTGTGAATATATAATACAGCAAGACCATTGAGCCTATTTAGTCCTACTATATTCCTTAAGTACTTAGGTCTTGGTGGTGGTTTTACTAGTAAAGTAATAATTTGTATAAATTTGCAGAAATATTGAAATAATTGGGATTCAACCCTTAGAAAATATATTTTCAAAAAAATTTTTCATAGTGCACTTATACATCATGGTCAATGTATTTACTATATTTATTATATTCAAATTCCAAATAAATAGGCTTGGCAAATTTGCTCACATGCTGAATCACCTAATTTCGCACAGAGTAATCTTGGTCAGGGCATAGTTTTAAACAAAATATCATCTTATATTTTTTAGAGCCTTTAGGTATCAAATATTTTGATATAATCATTTTCATTACCGGTTACCAAGGTAATATTTTTGTGTTTATTTAATGATGATGTATATGCAGTATACAGTAAAAATTTTGGATCGCTATGACAACCAAAATAATATGTCAACCATTCTTTAAAACTTGAATTAGTATCACCCGTGCCACTTTCCTAATTTTTTTTTTTTCATAAGAACCTTCTGACAATTATGATAAAAAAAAAAATAATAATAATAATAATAATTAGCGAAATCGGTCCAGCCGTTCACGCGTGATGTCAAAACCAAGGGAAATAAATAAAGATTCATGTATGTATAAATTTATTTATTCATATAAAATAAGTAATATAATTCCTTTTTTTTTTTTTGTCGTGTGCGAGTACAAAATTTAAAAATATTCTATTACATTATATTATAATTATTTTTTATCTAAATAAAAATAATGTTATTAATCTTCGGCTGCATCAGGCGAAAACGAGGTTTGTTTTCGATTTTCTCGGACGCGAAAGCGACTGTATATCTAATATTACGACCGTCGTCGTCGGCAAGAACGCTGATTGCCATTGTACCCGTCGCATGCGGATGGTAAAAACACTCGTGAGCGACTTGCCGTGCGGTCGTCCCCGGGCTTGAGGTATTTGGAAAAAATGCATTTGAGGTCAACTCCGGGTTATTATTAATCAAACACGGTCACGAGTCATTGGGTCGGCGGTGCTCGTGAAATCGATATCGTGTATCGCACCTGCATAGTATTATGATAATGTTGCTGTACACCGCGCGTCCCGATGACAATGGTCGCGGGCGGCGAACAACGCACAATTTGTCGACGTACTTACCTAATTCGACGGGCGCGCGAGAAGTCGGGTCCAATTGCCCGCGACCGGTTCTATATAGGACTGCTGCATGTATACTGTATTATATTATATTAGGATGATATTGTGTAGGTAGAGGTATATATACGTCGATTCGCCGACCCGGTGCAATTATTACCAGCTCGTAGTTTTGTCATTGTTTGCCGCCGCGCCAACTCATAATGACAACGATGATGCGATGACAACTCGCGGGAATTCGCATTATTATAGTGTGTATATATATAAATATATTACTTAGGTGTAGGCACTCGCGTGCTCATTATAATATTCGCTGCAATAAAAAATAGTATCGGCTGCAGCTACGACCTTATTTTTCGCTTCAGCCGTGGTATAAACGATATAGTAGTATGCTGACCCCACACGTCGCATCGTCGTCATCGCGGGTATGTTATTATATTTCCGGATCATCAGCATCAGTTCTCATTTATCCGTTTCGACTCCCTCTTGCATTTGAACGTGATCGTATCGGCTCCCACTCACGATGCCAGTGATATGGACGTATAGGCTCCTAAACAAAATTTTCCGTCCCATTCATACAGGCTGAGAACTGGCTACAGACAAAGCTGTATTTAGAGTTTTGCCTTCCTGAGGTAATAAAATTGAGTCCCCCTCAACTCATAAGGAATGTTATATACATTGTTAAATATAATATAGGTTAAAAGAGTTTTAAAATTTTTTTCCCCTAAAAAATTGCCACTAGGGGCAACACGAGACCGTTGCCCACTCCCCTGAATTTGATCCTGGCTACAGATAAGTTTCTCAGTGCTCGTAAGCTACTTCTTAGTAGGCATGCTTAAAAATGTTTTAGTAGTTAAAAAATAAAATCTAAAAGACTTAAGGTTTGAACTTGAAGGAAACTTTTTTGATATTTTATTTGATTACTTCTAAAAATTATTACTAAAATTAAAACTAAGCTAACTTATGAAAACTGCCAATAAACTTTATAGTTTAATCTTAAAAGAAATTTTTTTAATACACTCCGCAGTGGTAATTTTTACTTGTTTGAACTGTTCAGTGTCTGGATCAAGTTACAAATATCGAATGGAATTTATTTCTGATATTGTTGTTACGATTTACCCGCAATTACTCGATTGATTAAAATAACTAGTTTTGGAGACGGCTATGTGTCTCAAATTGCGCAATAACTGACGGCATAGCATATAATCGTATATTCATATATTATATTTATCGCAATCTTTTCGTAATGGGGCGCAATACGGCCCCACTAAACCGACGGCTAGGCCACAAAACCCGGAGCCGATGATATACGGGAACCATTAACGATCAGTGAGAGCCGATATTGTAACATTACGTATATTTCCCGTCTCGTCGTGGTCCAATGTGTATCCAATCATCTCACGTAGGTATGCTACAGCAACACATGTTGTCGAGTCGAGTGCGACCGCGTTGTCCACGTGCGAGTCCGATGTAATGCGGCCAAGAGAGAATTCGAAGAACCAATCGACATCATTCGGCACTCTTTATTATTACAACCACGATATTGTACCGAGTGGTAGTATTCCAAGAACAAGGAATAGTATATTTAAATTAGTTTTTGTCAGCATCGAATTTTATTATACTTTTCATTTCTGATGGTCAATTCCGTTTTGCTTTATTATTGTTTTTTATTTGCGTAATCGCTTCACAATTTCGCGTCCATCATGATTCTGTCATTCATAACGTGGAAAATGATCAGGTGTAACAAATTATAACTGCTAAAATTAACCATAACATAACAACAACGTTCATTTTAGATTAATTATTTTACCAAAATATTTACAAGTATGTAAACATTAAGTCTACTGAGTAATTCATAAATGTTTACGGTGTCATGCGATTGCAATGAATCAATAAGTCAAGAAGTATTTCTAATATTACATACTTTTCATTACAACAGTACTTGACCGCCTCTATTTTACTTACCTACCTCATATAATTCTGTAATCTGTATTCGTTTTTTTCGTTCTCTGATAGTTACTTTTGCTTATATGTGACTTGAGTGTTTTCTTTTTTTTCTTCAAGCCCTACATAATATTATTGTATTGCTCACAAATGGTGTACGCAAGATAGCGAGATGGTTTAAGTCGTATTTCCGTACTGTGCACACTGCTCTTGACGAGCCATTCACAACGCCAACCATTAAAGATGGTTCCTCGTTTGACGTTTCGCGTAAACTTTCTAATCACATATTTTCAAATAATGTTAATCGAAAATAATAGAAATTACAATATAATTGAAATGATCTACTTTATCGATTCAATATAAGCGGTATTGCTTCAATGTTCCTCATTGAAATGTATATGTGCGCGCTAACGACCGCTACAATAATATTGGTCACCGAAATTGTATTTATTTCGAGTTTGCTGATTCTTTTGGGATTGAGATGAAAAAAGAAATCCAAAACAAACTTTCGTTTGCATCCATTGTTCCTCGGTTGTTTTATTTCTAACATACTGGTTTTTTTTAAAAAAATTTTTTTTTTTTATTCCCCGTACAGGACGAGGCAAGAAGCCCAAGCTGAAACACCTGAAGAAAATGATGTCCATGCTGGGCGTGATCATGTGCGCCAAGCTGTCGCTGATGGGACCGCTGGCCATGGTGATGATCGGCGCCAAAGCGCTCAAGGCCCTGCTGCTGGCCGTCGTCTCGCTCACCATATCCAAGCTCATGTTGCTCAAAAAGTTCAAAGGCGGCGGATTCGGCGGCGGCGCGGGCGGCTCCGTGGTCCAGGCCGATTGGTCGTCGGACAAGGACGACCGGAACGCGCACCTGCTAGCCTACGCTGGCCAGTCGGCCGCTGCGGCCACGGGGTCCGCCATGTCGCCGTCCTCGCAACAGCCGCAGCAGATGTACCCGTCGTACGAACCTCATGGCTACCACGGGGCAGCTTGACCGCGCGCAGCACCATAATATGCACCATGCAGTCGCCGCCCACATCATCAGCACCACCATGCAGTCGCCGCCCGCATCATCAGCACCAACTCCACCGCCGCCACCATCCGCACCATTAGAATTAATAACAAAATTATCTCGAACCGTCACCACCTCCGTCAGCGCTCCCCTCCATACAACCCTCCTACCTTCCATCAAGCAGCGACACCGAGCCAGAGGGGTGTCGTCGGTCATGTCCGGTAAACTAGTCACACCTAGAGATGTAAGGTTGAAAAAGAGACTTTTCATTGAAACTTTTGTATATAAAAATCGTTAGATCATTTTTGGAAAATCAATGACTGTTAAAAAAATAATGAATTGAACTTTCTCCTTGGATATAGTTATCTATTGATAGTTTAAATACAATTTAGATAGATTGCATCTATTATCAATCACTTTTAACTAATTTGACAATATTGTAAAAGAAAAAAAAAATTACATTTATACGTCATACAGAACCAATTAAAAGTATAAAAGTATCAAATGAAAAGTTTCACGAAAACATGAAATTTTACATCTCTGGGGCTCATTCTCCCTCATCGCGTATCATTATATTTCACTCTCTCCCTCTTCGATTTGTTTTCAAAACACACATCCAACCTTACCGGACCCGACCAAGACAGTGTTGGTCAGGCGTGTACCCAGGATTTTCGTTTGGGAATTTTCGTTTAACATTTTCACATTTTTTTTACACACAAGTAAATAATTACCACAAATTATAAATAATCATTTTTTTTACTATTATTATTATTATTACATGTTATACTATACGTTTAATCAATCATTATTGTAGTACTATATTTGTGAAAATATGCTATAATAATGTACAATTTAGTGAAAAGAATATTTTTTTTCGGGGAGGTTTCAGCCCCAAAGCCCTCCCCCTGGGTGCGCTACTGGTGTTGGTGCCCGAGTCCTTGACTTTTGCCTCTCTGGCAGCATCTCATCTTTTCGGCACCACATTTACCACCATCGTGCCGCGGCTTTTTAAATCAATTTACTCTTCGAGACGCCGTCCGTATAACGTGACGTTAAAGCCGCGGTGTTCCAATGAATGGAGTTCGTGCGCATTCCGTCCATCGGGCAGACAAAACTATGCATACGGTCTTTCGGCAGGGCAAATCGGTGCGATCATAATGTACTATTATTACTCGTATGAATCATGTTTTGGACCCACTACTGGCAGCGTTGCACACGTTTTGATTGCGCCCTCCGAACGAGCGTGTGGACAACTCCTCGTGCACAACGTGTGCGCACGTTCGTCCGCAGTGTTGCGCGCCAAGGCACAGTGTACAGAGAACACAAAATAATTATTCTTAAAAACATTGTCCTCGGTTACACCGCTCGTGCGAACGAAATACTGAAAATGCGTCTCATTGAACACAGTGTATACTCGACTCACCGATTCTGACCGGTACCGCAGCGAAACCACAGCAAAAGTTGACACTGGGACCTTTTGATGGTAGACGTTTTTTGAAGCACCAAGCGCCCCTGTCGATTTGCTTAAAAATATAGTGGACTTAGTGGCGGCGGCGGTGGCGTCGTGACAGCGTTTCGGGCGTGTGACACTGCACTTTGTGTAGGTTATCGCATTGTTTTCAAAACGATCGAGTTGATCGAAATTTGGACGCCGAATCGGTTAGTACAATATTATTATTTATTTTGATCGAAAAAAAAAAATGGAAATTCTAAACAAAATGAGAACCTTTACATTGTATGGAGAACGTTAAAAAAACAGTATGTTATAATGTATTTCGATCTACTCGGTCGTTTTGAAAACGCGCGACGTATAATACTAAAATGTATCATTATAATATTATATTAAATTTATTTATTTATAAAACGTCGACACTCGTCTGTAAACTTGACGACATCATTTCTAATTTCTTTTTATTTACACACTTTACAGCGAAAAATTATTTGGATTTTATGTATTTATGGTTTTTATTTTTTATTTATTTATTGTTCATAATTTTTATATGCTTACTTTTTTACACATATAATTAAGTCTTAACACATTTGTTTATATTATCATCAATCTATCATTATGTAGTATCTATACTATATATTTTTTTAGCAATAAAATATGATTATTAATAGTTTATATTATGCGCATTCGTTCTGGTAAAACCGATTTCAGGCGCGTCGTCGTCAAAAAATGATCGTCCACGTTGAAGCAAAAGTAATTGCCTATCAATCCGCCTCGGTCGGATAACGTTCAACAATATTATTGGCATTATTCTTGTTTACTTTTGCCCTCATTTACAATAAATATATATTCCGTAGCAAGGAATCTATGTGGAAATAGAAAAAAAAAAGAGAAATACACTTCCGCTTGAGCGATTTATTGACGGAAATCAATTATATTATAATCATACAAACACGTATTATATTATACATGCATTTACATAACCCATACAAAATCGAGATGAAATTAAAAAAAACAAAAAAAAAATGTGTGCTAAAATCTCAATGTAATTCCAGGCACGGAGAGAAAGAATCAAAAAAACTATACCGGCTAGGAGGAAATAGGATTTAGAGTAATCAATTAGACACACGTTGTATACGTATAATATTATACGTCGAAAAGACGAAACTGATGAACCTTTATAATATTGCAAATGGTTTTAGATTAAGGTTAACAATTTTAACTAATCAGTTTTTGCTAAACAATTATTAGTTCGTCGATGTATATATTTTTTTCTTTCTATAAAATTGTAAGTAAAAAATCTTTTTGACGGCAAATTTAACGATTATGCGCAATTTATGATTAACCAAACAAATTACATCGATGTGACGAATGATAATACAAATAAAATTTCATAAACAGTTTTATACAATCACGCACTTTGGTCTGAGTTACTTAAGTGGTACTGAAAAGATTATCCTCATACCGCAAACACGTTTAAATTTGGTACGGGCATACGGCACTAATTTGATAAAAAGTTAATTTCAATGAGGTGATTTTTGAGTTTTTTTACACTCGTTTACTAGACACTATATAAACGCTAAAACGTACCGCGTGCAATCTACTAAAAGTGAATATTTCATATAATCATCGATATGCTGAATGTGTTCTTATAATATGTCACTCGAAAACAAAAACAACCACCAAGTACGTGAAGTTTGCCATCCAATGCGGCACTCCGTCCAATCGTTTACAAACAGTATGAATTATATACAATATTAATTATTGAAGTGAACGCAATTTTGGAATTTGAAAGCAATAAGAAATTTTTGAAAACAAAAACCATTCATCAGTCTGTTATTATTCCGATCCGGTATTTCAACAAATATAATGGAATTTAAATCTAACAAACACTATTTGTCTATAAAAACAGTGTCTTTACGACTTTCTTCGCGATCACGGGGAATCACTCAGTAGTTCAAATTTTGGTTTAGTTTTTTTTTTTTCTAGTAGATCGCGTAAAACCGGTTTATCACACGCGAACTACTTCCTGTAGTTTTTAACCGGTTCATCGTGATTTTATGTTTTATAACTCAATTTTTGGCTAAATATTAAAAATGCAAAGTGCAATAATTTATAGTGCAGTGCAATAATTGTGTGTGGATTAGATAAATATTCGTCCTTTAGGATTTCATAAATAATCTGATAACTTATTACTGTGTTAATACGCTTATTATACATCATTGTCATAGTGTACGCCAAATACTTATTTTTTTTTTTTATATACCTATTAATAAATTGTCAATGGATTTCTATATTTCTATAGATATAAATTATGATTATCATTTTCTAAATGTATTTAATTTCAAATTAACGGTTGTGAACATAGTTAACCATTAATGGTGTACCGTTTAACTGTATAATTTAACTAATTGATCTTTAAGTACTCGGGCAGTTTCCTGTGACTTGCGAGTTTTGAATTGATATAGGTAAACGTTATTAATTATTATCATGATATGGTTTTTAAATAGGTCGTTCACACATATAACCCTTTTGACGCCAAACCCGGTCAGAACTAGGAAAATACGATTAATTTATATTTTATTTTTATCGGGAATTTCTCATCCTAATATTTCTTAAGTTTTTACACATAAGTTTTAATTTTCATTTCTTCATTATTCCCAAGATCAGTATCAACCCTTCAAATGACAATTTATAAAGTACACTTGGTACCTACCTAAAGACAGATCAATTTTGTGAAAATGTAAAATATAAATAAATATAAATCAATGTCGAACTTACGGTTTCATTATCTTAAAACAATAATCATTATTATTTTCTTGGTACTGTTATACTGATTACTACTATATTATTGATTATGATTATAAGTTTGAATAAATGGTAAGGGGATAGTTGTACATTTTAATAGGTTTTTTTTTTCAAATTTTCATTACTTTTTTAGTTCCAGTAACGGATAACCAAATAATATGAATAATATGCAATCAATAATGCATGACAAAGAATCGTAAACATTAAAATGATGAATAGAAAAATAAATGGGAGTAAATATGTATAATAAACTGAGAAATAAACATATATATATATATAGAATACATTTTTATTCAAATAATTTTTATCTCAGTATAGTGCCTAGCACTTGAGTTTTAAAACCAGGTTACATTAAACATTAACTTGATTTAAATTAATTTAATTGACAATAATATTATCTTATTCATAACACATAAAAATAATAACTTTTTAAGAAAAATGTTGTAATCTTAGATCCATACTATAAACAAAAAAAAAAACACTTCCGCCTAAAAAAAAAAGAAAAATCAACTTAATTGGTGTAATAATATTAAAATATTTGGTCATTTCCCTGCGAACGAGTGGGACACAATCATACTTTGTAATGTTGTGATTTTATGGAAAATATCAAATCATTGAGTATTTGAGTTTCAATGTTGGTAAATGGACAACTATTAACTTATCAAAACTCATCGATGTTCGTCATTACAGTAATAATATGATTTATGATCACTATACTACAGTACAATGCACTATGGAACGTAAAACGAAGAGTCCATTGAACAGCTCTCTTATGAGATGGTTGGTATCATTATTCATACGTGGTTTTGTGAACTTGCAGTATAGACAAAGGACTTATTATTGCACGAATCTCGATTGTATAGTGCAAATAAACAATGCGTTTTTCAGGACTCCATTTCAATTGGTTTTATTTCCAAAATTACATAGGTTTCATCACGCAGCAGCCGCATCACATTAAATTTGATAAATACATTTTATTTATACGTGTTCCGTAGTGAGATTATGACGAGACAATGTAAGAACTATATTAACGTACGGAATTCTACTACAAATATGTGATTTGACATGGATTATTCGTGTCAAGACGTTATAAACATTTTTCGTTTTTCGGCAATAAAAACTTAATATCATTATTATTATTATTATTATTATTACTATCATGTGTTTGTATACCGTGGAATGGCGGGATAATTGTTGAAGTTATTTTTAAAAGGTGTCTGCCAAAACGGTTTAGACGGATATTTTTTTTTTTTATTATTATTAAAGTGCTTTTATTTTCAAAAACATTATAGCACAGCAATTACGGATATATGAAGCCATTTCTACGAAAACAATTATCCACATTGTTGTTCTCGTCGTTATTGGGCATCAAATTATCACCTCCGGTTTACAGTATTAAATTATCACATAATATTATTATGTTCAAGCATTTGTTTTTACTTGATATAGTATATTATAAGTATATTTTATAATAATTTTTCTTCCGCTAATAAAAACGCAACAATTATTCTACCGTAGCGCATACAGGATTTTTTTTCGGGGGGGAGGGGGCTTTGTGCATACCTATTATAATTTCCTAAAGAGGAGAATTTTGTAGAATTCTATGCCAAAGCCAGAAATATGGTAAAAAGTTCAATTGTATATAAGTACTAAATACTTAAATAGATAATAAATAACATAGATAATTTAATTTATAAACTTTTTAATTTATAAATCCAATACCCATATCATTGTAACAGCCATGAAACGCACGAAACAAAGGTCGTTTGGAAAATGAAGAGTATAGAAATGTTGGAAATATTTTAATTCTTGTCAGCAAGTTTGATTTTTTTTTCTTCTTTTTTTTATTACTTTCTCTATACGTTAAATGTATAAGGACCTGAATGGTATGCAAGGCCAACCACACATTATCATAATTCAGTTTGAAAAATCGAAAGATTGGACCAAGACGAAAATGTGAATTACATCTTAAAACACAGTATTGTAAGAGTATTATATCGAGGAGATTTTATCTTTTCAATCAAAATGTATTGACTGAACACTATTATTTACAAAATGCAGGACATTTAATACAAGTGCATTCATCTAGGTACACTTATATATTTGAAAAAGCTCAAATAGTATAAAACATTTTTCTGGAGTAAGTATATAAATTCTATAAGTATTAAATAAATTTTATAGAAGTTTTATTTTTTTTTATCACGTTTTACTTTCCACCCCCGATTTGAGTATAGCAATATTAATTTAAAAATAATATACAGTTTATACGGATAACATAACTTTGTGTAAATATTAAATTCATCTGTTCTAGTGACCAACACTGGTATCTACGAACCAGTGCTGGTGAAAAGTTTTGCAGGGCCCGGGACAAGTAAAAAATGCGGGGACACCATTTCTATCTTATATACATTATATCCTTATATTCCCATCCTAAATTAATTATAGATTTAATTCAAAAGATAATTTTGTCCATCGATTTTAAAACAAACAATTATTGTACATTAGACATGCAAATAATATCAAAACTATCAATGATGAATACGTCTTTTATAAAAAGTAGGTAACTATTTGTATTAATATATACATTTACATATTTGTTTATTGTTATAATTATATTAAATTATATAATGAATTTAAAAATAAAACATCTTTATCCAAAAATGTATCATGAGGTATAAAAAGAAAAACGAACTTTTATTTTCATTTGTTTTTTCGAACATACAATCATTTGTATAGACGACTTCCGAACACATGGTTTTCGAACAGATGACTCCTTTCCAAATAAAAGGACCCAGCCCGTACGTCCATAATACAATTAAATTAAATAAAAACTTAAATAAATACTCAAGACTCATGTTGGTTCACTAAGATTTAATTGTGTACAATTGAATCATAATTGAACTATCCAACACTTCCAGTAAATGGATAAATTTTATCAATATTTATGGCTATTATCGATTAACTACCGAACCGTAACGAGTTATTAAAAATGGAAATAGTAATATTTTAATATCTCAATGATTTAGTTGAGGCTCTACTTTTATATTATAATTTATTAAAAAAAAAAAAACGACTATAATGTAGAAAATTTCTTTCACAGTGAATAAAACATTTTAATAATTGTTATAAAAAGGCGTTGGCTTAAACAATGCAACTTTCTGATTTATTTTGAAGCTCCTAATTAAATATTCAGCTGAACACTAATATTGAAAAAAAACCTGCTATATCCAGTACGTTTTTATAATCGCATTCGATAAATCATTTTTTGTAGGTTAAAAGTTTAAGGTAATATCCATCCCAAAAATAAAATTTTCGACTGTCTTTCGGGCCAAATTAACTAGGCCTGACTGGTTTTAAACCGGCTCTGATTAACAAGTCATCTAACAAATGTTTAAAACTAGTTGATCATCTATTCATCTATAGGCTTATGAATAATATATATGCATGTATAATTAATTCGTTTTGAATCGTTGAATTATCGAATGCATTTATATTTGCATAATTGCATACTGTAGCAGTGATCGTTAACATCGTTAAATTTGAAATGTAGAAAAGTTTTTAACAAACGTATTATTTATTGGAATGTATTTTATTTGGCAAACAGTTTTTAATAAAGATAACCCACAAGCGCTTCACGATTAATATATAATAAGAACCAACGGCATCGAATAATAAATCAGTTTATTGTCTCAAATACTTATGTACAATCTTATTCAACAGTTATTATAATTAAAACAGTAAACGTTCTATACACTACTATTGTCTAATATTTTATTCTTAATTTATGAAAATAAAAAAATAAATCTCAATAGATAAGTACTTTGCCATTAATGATTAAGCCATCGAAATCGGACAATTGAATACAGAGTCATCATCGCTTTTACTTCTGATATTATTTTATGAAACAATAATCAATAATTCTTTTATACTATAACATGGTTTAGAATGATGCATGGAAGATGTCAATGTTTTATGCAAACATATTTTAAAAATAAACACTTAATAAATAATGATCATTAATGATCTTAAGTCATGACTATTCGATGTAAATTTTGTATATTATTTATGTCCATAAATTACTATGATGTATGATGACGTTTCGTTTTAATACAAACTTGATTATTGTTGTCTTATTTGATATCATAAGTAAATATAATTAAAAGTAATTTTTTTTCTTCAAATTTTAATTACTATAACCTACATGAGGCGGAAATAAACTTAATTTTTTTATCGTAACAATTATGAAGTTCTAAAAAAATTATTAAGAATTCATAATTTTATAAATATGTGTGAATTAATGAAATCAGTTATTAATTTTTGTTATTTTTTTGTTTTTATACATAATATATTTCATGTAATTAATTTGAACTACGTATTAATTTTACAAACTTATAATATTTATTTAACCTACTATTTCCGGTACCTATACTACGATGAATTAGTCGAAGGTGTGTTGGCGTTTTTAGTCTTGGAAGCAATGAATCATCGTTTTCTCTAAAAATGATTCTGAGTACCTATACAGCTCATTTATAAAGAATAAATCACATTTACTGAACATCAACGGAAAAAAAGTACCCAATGATCCATTTGCCGTATGGTGTATTCATTTTTCGTAATAACTTATATCTATTCACTATTTATCATAGTATACATTATATTATTTTCAAGACGTGTTTGCAACCAAAAATATTACCATGCTTTTAATAAACGTGTTGAAACGGGGCAATTGTACAAAGAATATGTATATAATTCACCAATTTATTATTTATTCAAAGAAGATTGAACATTCCAATTGTTTTGATTTAGAATTGTTGTTTAAAAATGCTAACGTCAGTTAAAACTCGAAAGGATATTTGAAGATGAGTTGAAAACATTATAATATTATTTTAAGATAATATTTTGTAATGACATTTAAACTTCAAAACATCGTATGTAAAAAAAAAAAAAAAACTATTAATTCAAGTAGATTGTAAAATAATCTAATTTCTAATAAAATTAGTAAACTCTAGTTTTTATTAAAGTACAGATACACAAAAAAAAACATTAGAATTTAGAAAATAAATTTTATATATTTTGATTTAAATTTTTACCTTTTTTATTCGTTCAAGTATCAATTTTAGATATTGAGAACACTCGTTTTATTTCATATTTAATATACCTTCTCAATTTGTAATAGTTCAATGATCAAAAAATCAATTAAAAACATATTCCAATAGATGTTAAGTTTTTCATAATTCCCCTGATAGGCTGTTTCTCAAAAAACAGCAATAATTTTAGTGGCAAGTATTTGTATATGCTATTTTAAAAACACGTTTCGAGGTCGTAACTCGATCATTTTATGTTTAATAACTACACCAATAACTTATGACAGGTTATACTTTAAAAATATGATTTTTGATTTTTCCATTAACTAATTAGTAATTAGGTCGACCCTATTACCAATAAATCGATAACTTAGAGGTGGATGAATTATTGAATCTAGTTTCTATCAATGGAACAAATATTTTAAAATATGGATTTGAATTTTTTATGAATGTAACATCTGTTCGACTCTCATCATACAAAAAATCTAAATTTATATTTTATATACCTACTATTGGTTTGTTAGAGTACTTAATGCATAATCTAATCAACCTAATCTCAAAATTCAGATCGGGTTTCAAAATCCCTATCGCGCCACAAAATCATTGGCCGCATTGAAATTGTTATATTGTGCTCGGGGCAATGAGATACAAAATATTGCCGAATTCAATTCTATGTTCATGACATTCTATCATGTGCAACACACCTAGTTTCATAAAATGTTTAATGTGCCGATCACAAAAAATTTGTCGAAAAACAAAATAGCGGTAACTATTACTGATTTGATCCTGATTATAGCATTTAACAATTGTATGTATATAATTATCATATATGTGGTTCTAAATACTATAATACTGCTTATAATTAGGAGCGTAATTAGGATTATTCAAGGAAAATGTCAACAGCGATTAACTCAATTTTTTTTTCTCCAAAAGTTAAAATGTTAAATATCTGTACCAATTTTATAGTCATTATTTATCTTATTAAAATCTACCCACCGAAACTTATTTTCGAATCTAGTGTCTGACTATCAATAGGCTTAAAATGAATATTATTAAACTTAGTTATTACACATTTAAGTATAATTTTAAATTGATTACAAAATATAATCGTTATTTTTCTTTCTTTGAGTTAACCGTTTTATAATTTCATGTGTAGCTGCAGTTTCTCGGTGAAAATTGTTGTAAACTTAAAAATAGGATTTTTTCCCCAATATTGAATGAGATTTCCGCATAAATCTGTTTCAATGAGGATGTCCAGACACCAAAAGCACCCGCCTTGGTTACGCCACTGCTTATATAATATTAAATGAATAACTATGGCAGTCTGCATATATGCACTAGATACGGAAAGAAAACATTTCTAGGTTCTCAAATTTTACTTGTTTATCAGATTACTAGTGGTGAATTTACGGGGGGGGGGGTCCATGGGGTCTAGACCCGACCACCCCCTCCAGGTGCTGATGTAATCTTATATATATAATATATATTTAGTATTATTTCAATTTTATCATAATGATAATGATCGATGGATGATGTATGTATATTATACGGATTGTATTCCATGTCTCCAAGATTACAATTGAGTATTTGATACATGGTATGCGTCAGAAATGCATTTCATTTTACAGGACCACCCTAACTTAATCTAACCCCACCTCCCCCAATGTTGAAAATCTACTACTGCATATTACTATCATTGGTATTTGCGTTTAACTATTATTGACGCGTAACACTCAAGTAGAGAAAAAATGGTCTATAGCTGCAGTTCCCGAACTTTTTAAAAGGCGGTACCCTTTTTTGAGCCACTTTTAATCATGGTGCTTCGCAGGAACATCACAGAGAACTTGCAATATGCGTAATAAATTAACACTAGTTAATTTCTGTTTTGTCTGTTCATCTGTTTGTAGTTTTATTATTACATAATTTTCGGTGCGCCCCTCGAAAGGGTTTGTGGTGCCCTTGGGCCTTGGGGCATCGTGGTGCACATTTTGACAATCTCAGGTCTACAGTTGTCCGTTAACTCTATATTATGCTGAAACGAGCAGAATGTGATCGAGTTTCATTGCCTTATAAACAGTAACTAATTATTATTATTGCTATTATTTACGCTGTCAAAAATCTACTGTATTATAATGGTCCGTAATCGATTGTGACAACGATATAGGCGGCGTGCACGTGCCATACACGCATGTAGAGATCGGACAATCGTGGCCGTACCGGAAAAATTTGCTCCAACAATATAACATATAATATATTATATTATATACCTACAGCCGATGGGCGCATCGAATAGATTATCATTGTTCATCGAATTTTACCGATCTATATAGAATATCGACACGGACAAAACACTTAATACTGTTCGTCTTGTGGGCGATCATCTTTACGTCACCGCGCCGGGATAAATACGTAAAAGTATAAAATACAACACTCGCACGATGAAACAATCATGAATAAGTACCGCGCGGTTATCGTCAACACGTGCATCACCAGCAATATTATAATATTAATCACGATATCTGGGGGAGCCCCGGGCTCGTAATGTGACATTGTTTTCTCCTGCAATGTTTGGACGGATGCGGTTTGTTGTATCGGATTTTTGTAAAATTTAGGGCCGAGGAATAATGTGCGCGTGATTTTGTGCCGGAATAAAAAACTGCAGTGTACTTATTATTATTATTATTATTATTATTCCAAATCGAACGATCGGTATGAAATGAGATCTAAAACGAATTTTCGAAATAATAATAATAATAATAATAATAATAATAATAGAAAAATAAAATAAAAGCTTATGTCCACGCACGCACGTTTGTACACGCGTCTTATTAGGTAGTTTTATTATTATTATTTTTTAATTGGTCGTTTGACTATCTCACTCGCACGGTGTTCGCCACTATTCTATTACGACCCGTTCACACCGCGCGTGTCCCGCAATCGTTTCGTGCAGCACATCGTCCTTTCTCCGTCAAAGCCGCATACATGTGACCCGGTCGCCGGCCATCCGAATGGTGTACGCACGCACAACTACTATAATACCGTGTACACACGAAAACGCGACGGTTTTCCATTTCATCCGAATGAATGTTTTGCGAACATTTCAGCTGGTTCACTTATTTATCACAATTTTTTTGTTTTGTTTTATAATCAATCGCTGATATATTGTACACCGATGTGAAAACGTACATCGACGACGACTCGAAAAGAAGAATAATAAACTACATAAGTACTAATATTGCTAATAATAATAATATATTCGTGGTACAGCACAATGGCGATGGCACACGGGAAAAAACGCATCATCTTATTTTTTTGACGAAATGACAAGTAGAGCGTTCAGTAAATTAATCAAACCCGAGATTAACTCAACTATACTGCATACATTATACCTATATGTATTGTTACTATTCGATTTATTCAAATTAAAACCGTACAACGGCTTTGCGAAATTAATTCCGAGAAAATTTAGAAAAAGAAAAACATAATATATAATATTTAGAACAGAAACGCAAGGATCGTAATAATGTATTATTTTAATTTGCCATACAATTGTCAACTATTGTGTGTGTTTTTTTTTTCCAAAAATAATTTTAATACACAATGCGTCAGAACAACAGCAGTATAATATACGTGTATGTGGGATAGTGCAAATTTCTGGAATATTATTTATTTATTTTTCATATAGTTTCATGTTATGTATGATGAATATACGCTATACAATCTTGAGAAATGTCCTTAAAAGTTAATTTATTGGATAATACATATGTAGGTATATTGGGCTTATTGTGAGAACTCAGCTGTTGATAATTATTTCTCATGCCGGACAAGAGGTGAATTTTTGTTACGTGATTGTACTTTCTGAATCCAAACACTTCGAACTCATTTTATTCTTGTGATTCGTTCAACTCCTTATACGTCCATGCTCTATATACATCTCGAGTATAACATTTTTTGTGTCTATCCGAGGTTTGTTCGGTATGTACAATGTGTATACTAAGAGTAAACTTGTACAATAATGTCGTTCGAGTCCTCTTTAAAGCCCGTGTAGAAACCGTTGACCTTTTTATTTTTGCTTAGGTAATCATTATATTTGGAGATCTCATGATGTATTGGATATTGTTTGTGCACATTGCATTCGCAGAAATATTTTTCTGGTAATTCGTTTTTACTTTTTATACCGCTCATTTTACACAACCATATCGTTTAATACAAATCGTGGTGGGTACAATCAACATTAAAACAAAAATAAAATTATGCTCGCAAATACGTCGTGACACGGCTGATACCTATTATATAGACTATAGTAGTGTAATACCACACCCAGTTTACCAATTTATACCACATATCATACATTTATACCATAGAAAATCAAACTCAAACATAGGCATTAAGCGTATTATTCTATCATGCCCATACATTTTTTTCTTTTTTATAAAATTGGTTTTTTTTTTCAAGGCTCTTATCATCTCGCTGGGCATAAGAATAGAAATAAATACAATGTCAGTACACCAAGTAATGAAGATTTTTGAGGACGAAAACTAATATATATTGTAAAATATAAATAAACACCAAATAAGGCACTCAATTTAATTTTAAAAGACAGATGACTACGTTATAATGACAATTGTAGATATAATGAATGAAAACGCCACACTAAGTGTCAATAACTTGAATCTCTTAAGACAAGATTTAATGTTAATATAGTATTATTAATTTTATTAATCGCAATTTGATGAATCGTTTGAGATTTTGTACACGAAGTCAGCAAATTCAATTAAGCAGTAAAGTAAAACGCAAATAAAATAGTATACTCGATTAGATGATCCGAATAAATTAATGATATCTAGACAATAAAGTATCCGTTGAATAAATCATATAAAACGAAAAAACATAATTACCAACAAACATTATTTTATATTAGGTACTACTTGATTTATCGTTAACTATATTTTGTACGTTTAATGTTAATATTTGTTATAATATATGTATATTTAAATTATTTTTATTACTCGTCGCAATTGAATGGTAAGCCTTCGGGTGTTGTATTATAAAATCTATAAAAAAAATGGATTAAATAGACTTCATAATTATGTAGCAATGAAAAAATATACCTTATACAAAAACTACACAAAACCCATCATTTACATTTTTAACTATGTTTAAACACCTATCACGGTATAGAGTACACTATATAAAGTATTCAATTGTCAACGTCTTACGACAAAAATTCAATTATTAACGTATGATAAAATTACCATCTTGCAATAAAAAAAACTTAAATGCATACAGCATAACATATCATACGAGTTCAAATAATTACATCGAACGTTTTTAATTTGAAAACATAAAATTAAAAATATTATTGGGGATATAATTGAGTGAAGATACTACATCGGAATTGTTAGTTATAATAATGAACGTATAGGTAGTTTAACTACGAGATGGGCCGAAAAAGTTTCCATTTAATTTCATCAATGAACCGTTTGATAAAAGATATATAATTAGTTGTCTACTCACAACCAGAAGCGGATTTATCATCACGTGGCATATATTATGCTGTTGGATTCAGTTTTTCTTTTCAGAATGACTAACAATTGTTTTGTTTGTAATTTTGCTACGCGTACTCAAGTATTTATTTTTTTGTTGTATTCGAATAATTATCAGACTGTTAGAAATGTTCGAACGATTGTTTTTTTTTTTACATTTTTTATTACTTCCCTGTAGTTTTGTAGTATACGTATTAATGTATTATTAAATATACTTCAGGAATAAATATGAGTTATAATTATTCAGATTCTGTTAAAAAAATACCACCCCAAGAGTTTTAAGTGAGGGCGGAAAAATAACGTCAAGTACCGCTTGCAACCGGGCAGTATACAAGAGACAACAAAAATGCATAGTAAATATGAAATAACAAACGCATCGGATTTCTGGCGTAAAATGAGATAATTGAGATGTGCATCGAATGAATACATGAATAGACTAAAGAACTTTTGACAAGTCGTGTTGTTTATACGCATAGACGCGTAGTATATATCTGTATATACAACATTAATTCTTTGTGGTCTATAATTTATTTTAGTTATATAGTTTACATAACCTGCAGTATTATAATAATGACGTTTACCGGTCGAATGCACGATATCATTATAATGGGTAATGAGTTAATAACCTGTATACTTACAACAATAATAATTTATAGTTTCAGTTATTCACACGGCTCGAAGGTAAACACTGTTGCGTTTAAACGGGCATGCGTTCGCAATAGTTTCAAATGATAATATGGTCGGTCAACATACACCTACCTATACGTGTGCAAGTGCAGTTATCCGGCAGTATTTGAAGAATTATACTTTTCGATTATTATAATCACCACGGAACGGGTACGGTTGTAAAATTAGTTCGACATTTTTCCTTTATGTCTATCAAGTGATTTATTATTCGAACATAGAATCAATCTCGTTCGATTAATTTTTAAAACGTAAACCGCAATGTTAATACACTTTTGTCAGACATATTTTTTTTCCGAAATATTTAAAAAAAAAAAAAATACTTGTTCATACACGTCATATGACATTACGAACATTACAACGATTCGATGCGTTTATATCGATAACTCGTACGTTTGAGATATTAATTTTATCCGTGGCAAATACAAATTATAGATTTGGGATACGATCGATCGATTTTGTTTCACTTTTAAAATCGAAAGGTACTACTATTACTACCTATAATAACTAATATATAGCACGCCACAGCGGAAAAATGTTATGACGACGGTCGTTTTGGCGATCGAAAAAAATGAGGACGAATGCCACAAATGTGTTATCATCTGCCAGAATAAAGTGTTTACATCATGACCCGTCAATATATATAGGAAGAGAAAACGTGAATTATTTACCTTTTTTTTCTACATCTACAGAAGTAGGCGATTATTAACGAAAAGAAGGGAAAACTGCAATCACTAAAATAAATGATGTTATACTGCAGCAGCAGCAGCATACGGGTCTAATAGAATAAAATAATAAACGCTTTTATGGAACGTTCACGACACCGAGAGTTCCATTTAGAAGAAACATTGCCGGTATAATATACACGAACATTTTTATATTATATCCGTGTACCGGTCGACGACGGCGAGTAGCGTACACGGATTTACATATATCATACATTATAATATATAGGCATGTCGTTATACATTAAATATGTTTTATGGCGTAGGCCTGGGTACTGGTTGGATTTCGATAATATGTTATAGGTATGAATATATTATATTAGTTTTCAATTTTTTTTTTTTTTATCTCTCATCGACGAGTCGACGTAATGTGATGTCCAAACCCGGGGCAGCCGGAATTTCTTTAGGACGGACGGAGGGACGGCGGCGGAATCGAGGGGGACGAAAAACTGGACTCGTATAGGCCCGAATGCGGATGTCCTTCGAAATCGACGAGAACCTCTCTATACACGACGCGGGCGAACCGTTCGGAACTGCATATACGAATGCAACATAATAATATAACATATAGTGCGTATGAGATAACATAACATGTTAATAGTATAATACACGTATTATATTACCTATACGTCTTGTGGTTGCCGGCGAGGATGTACGAGTGTGTGAAACGCACGTGGACCGGGTACGAGGAAGAAATCGAAATGGTCAGAGGCTGCACATGATGAGGAGGCGAGGAGGCGGCGCCACGCCACGGAATGTGGGTCATCACCGCAGTGGGACGATCATAGTACACACACACACACACACACACACACACACACACACACACACACACACACACACACACACACACACACACACACACACACACACACACACACACACACACACACACACACACACACACACACAC